>JAODAL010027493.1:0-54863 GCA_025379985.1 Phyllomedusa bahiana
GCACTTATTTGCAACGATTTTAAATGATTGGGGAACTATTTACACGGCAATCCGTTAAATCTTTAAATAAGCCTGTGAACAAACCTTATAGTGCCAGGATTTGGAGAAGATTCTAGATACTTTCTAGAGTAAAAAACAAGTTATATGCCAGACTTGGAGAAAGTCTAGATACTTTCTAGATGTAAAATATAACAAGTGACGGGAGGCATTTGAAAGGAAAAATATTTTGCACTCAGTGTTTTCTGTGATCTTCAATTGAAAAAGAATTGTTTTTCCCCTTTTTTTGGCCAGCAGCCCTCTGTAGGTGTTATATTTTCCCTGTGTTTTCAGTTCTTTTTCAACCCTTGTGTCCAGTTTTCCCCAAAAAAACCCTTCCCCTTATCCTATAATTTTTAACCCTTAAGCCTACGCCTAAAAATGTTAATGACCAGAACATTTTTTTTTTGGCCTCCTTGCGTTTAAAACAGTTGTAACTTTTTTATTTTTTTCAATGCGCGTGATGAGGCCTCGTTTATTCGAAAATTTGTATTTATAAGGGAAATTTGTTTAAGTACCTTATAAATAATTTTGGCAGTATTTTTTTTTTTTTTTTTACAAAAATTTTTTTTGTTTTTTAAAATTTTTTTTTACACCATTCACATTTCACATTTAATAACTTTTTTAGTTTAAATTTCTACGGTTTTAGGGTCTGGGGATCCCAAATATTGATTTTTTTTTGTGGCGTGAATTTAGTACAATTATTTTTTTTTAAATATTTATTTTTATTTTATTATTTATTTTTTTTTATTTTTTTTTTTTACCTTTTTATTTTTTTTTGTATTTTTTTTTTGACTCCCATGAAGGGGGAAGAATGTTTAACTTTTTTTTTTATTTTTTTTTTTTAAAACTTATAATGTATTACATATTCTTTTTAATACTGCAAACTGGTCATTGACACAGGCAGTGTTAGGACAGCACACTGCATCCTAATCACTGGGTTCATACACGCAATTGGGCCACCTAGGTCCCCAAAACTGTGCAGCCGGGCCCCCAGCTCTGTCGGGGGACCCGGGCTTCCGATCACCCCACAAGCGGGATCCCTTTTATTGCCGCGGTAACGCACCGCCGCAATCAAAGGGTTTAAAAGCATCGGGTTGCGAGGTTTCCTCCCTCCCCTGCTGCGGAGATGCCTGGGGGCGGGGTGTATTCAGCCCCGATCCTAGCGAGTGCGGCGCCGGGGCCCGCAAACCCCGATGTCTCGCGCGTCAAAGACGTCACTGCAGCGAACGCCCCCCGGGCCGTCAAAAAAGCCGGGTGGGGGTCTAAGGGGTTAAATAGTTTTATTGAATTTTGCCGCAAAGACCTGTTGTACGCATATTGTGTGAACATTTTTTTATAGTAAATTACCCTGTTGTCATGGTGCGAAGGCCGACATATTAATCCATATATAATAATAATAATCTTAATTTATATAGCGACAACATATTCCGCAGCACTTTACAATTTGGAGGGTAAACGTACAGACATTACACATTAAAAGTACTTACAGATGAGACACAAGGTGTGAGGGCCCTGCTCGCAGGAGCTTACAATCTATTATAATATTTATATATATAATATTTACAGACTCCTTTTTCCGGCACTTTTTAATCTGGGGGTCATGCAGGTTTGGGGCTCATGCTGCGTTCCATGACAGGGATAGTCAATGTCCAGTTCAAGTAAAATGATGGTTCAAATCATACTGCCTTCTGTCACTTTTTAATTTGGGGGTTCATGCAGGTTTAAGGCTCATGCTGTGTGCTAGACAGGGATATTGGAAATGGTGTGTGACTTTTTTTCTGTGACTTTTATAACCTAAGTGTGTTGCCTAAGATGTAGCACGTATCCGTTGACTGTCGTGGATGTTTTTTCCCAAAGCTTCTCCAGCCTTGTTTTGGGTGTAATAATGGTGTTGTTGCTCTCCCATAGACTTAAATGGTCATCGGCGATAATCTATTATCGGATATCGGCATGATAATTGCCAATATCGACTATCGAATCGATAACGATAGTTGACACAATCGCTCATCACTTCTCCTGACTTATCTGTATGTGGATCTTTTATAAATTTTAACCTACTACACAAGGAGACGCTGCTTTTTGTTTTTTTTTCTCTTGCATAATACATACAGTCAGATTGGATTACATACATAACATAAGATACATTTTTATTAGAGTACATACATATAATTAGATACAGTCAGAGCAGATTACATAAACAGTTGAAACCAGCAGTTTCCCTCCCCTCTATATAAAGCCCCATCTGCAGGTTTTTCCCTCCCCTCTATATAAAGCCCCATCTGCAGGTTTTTCTCCCTCTCTCACATGAAATCAAAATAAACCTTCCCCGTTTTAGGTCAATTAGGAACCAAAATTATTTCTATTCCCAAAAGGCAGAATAATGAGAGGGAGAATTTTTTAAAGGGATTTTTATTACTTTCTAAAAAGTCAGAAGTTTCCTCCATTTTATTAGTATTTGGTGGCTTTGCCCTTAAACTGTAGGACTTGGGTCAAAGGTTTTGGATCCTTTCACAACCTTCTCACAATAGTTGGTAGGGAAATTTTGGGGCCCCCTTCTTCCTGACAGAACTGGTGTCACTGAGCCATGTTTGGGGGTCACCTTGCTCGCGCCGGCCTTTTCAGCTTTGCCAATAAATTTCCAATAGGATTGAGCTCAGGCCTTTGTGATGGCCGCTCCAAAACATGGACTTTGTTCTCCTTAAAGGGGATTTATTGCTTCATCAGTTCGTGTGTTTCATTGTACTTTCAGTTTCTCAGCTCCTCAAATCCAGGGGCGTTTCTTCCACTCCCTGCTGGGTGTTTCTTAACAGAAGGGGGTGCCATCATCTCCCCTTCACTGTTCATGCTCGCTCCGGAGTCAGTGTATTTGTTTGAGATCAGTGGGAGGGGAAAGCACATCCTCCCCTCTGTCCACATGTCACTGTGTCGTTCCTCTCCCTATGCAGTCTTAGGCTATGTCTACAGTGCACTGTACAAAAGACGACCTGGAAACGAATAACTAAAAACATTCATGAAACTGAGTTTTTTGTCCCCTCCTGTCAAAAGCAGATGAAAAAACAGCCGCTTTTTGCGCGATTTGCATTTTCTGGCATGTTTTTTACACTTGCTATTTGCTTCTCTTTAAGTCTTTTTTTTAATGTCTGCATAAATTAAGCCTCTGGATGTAACTCCGCCCTACAAAAGGGGATGGAAAGCACCTCATTGCATTCATATGTCATCTTGTAAGTTGTTTTACGGATTTTGGCGCTAATAAAGTTATATCGTGTTTGTCGCCAAAAATATATATTTTTTTTTACGAATTTTGGCCCTAAAGTCCTTTTTTTAGGGATTTTGGTGCTAAAATCCATATTTTTACAGATTCTGGTGCTAATAAAGTTATCTCACGTTAGTCACCAAAGATACCTTTTTTTATGGATTTTGGTGGTAAAATCCATATTTTTACGGATTTTGTCACTTATAAAGTTTTCTCGATTTTGTCGCCAAAAATAAGTTTTTTTTATGGATTCTGGCCCTAAAATAGGTTTTTATTTCGGATTTTTAGCATCAGAAACGAGATAACTTTATTAGAGCCAAAATCTGTAAAGAAAAGCAAAAAATCCGTAATAAAACAGATTATTGTGCCAAAATCTGTAAAAAATGTATTTTTAGCGTCAGAAGCAAGATAACTTTATTAGTGCAAAAATATGTTGAGAAATGGATTTTAGCGGCAAAAACTGTAAAATAATGGATTCTTGCACCAAAATCCGTAAGAAAACGGATTCTGATGCCAAAATCCTTAAAAAGATGTATTTTTTTGTGTCAGAAGCAAGATAACTTTATTAGCTCCAAAATATGTTATGAAAAAGATTTTAGTGCCAAAATCCGTAAAAAAGTATGTAGACTGCATTCAGTCTAGACAGTCTTCTATGAACTCAGAGCACTGATCTCTTCTCCACTCACAGCTGGAGGTTTGTTACAGTTAAATCCTGTGTTCTTTGGACTTCAGAAAAGCACAGATCTGTCTCCTTTCTATGTTTAGGCACCGAGGCACAATTATACTGTTTTCTGATTGCAGAAGCAGCTGCAGTGTTACTGTGCAGCTGCTGGCTGTGCAGAGTGAAATGTTGCCGGCCCCTTATTCTGAGTGAGAGAGGCAGGAATGCGCGCTCCCGTGAAAACGACTGGGGGCCAAACAGAATTTAAATTAGTAGAGCCGTTAGCCAATAAATGAAAGTAGGAGGAATCCAACCAGCGCTGGGGAACTGTGTTTACACAAAATAAAGATAAGGGATCCTGTGAAAACAAGACAGCTTGTCTTGCAAAGTTGCTTGTTTTCACTGTTCCCTTATTTTAAAGACCATTTTAATGAATGTTTAAAAACCCCTTTAAGCCATGTGTAACCAGTTTCATTTTAGCTTCGGGTCATTGCCCATTTGGAAGACATTTCCACCCAAGCTTTAACTTCCTGGCGATGTCTTGAGTTTATTGCTTCAGTATTGCCAAATAATTTTTTTTCCAATGATCCCATCTATTTTGTAAAGCCCCTCCAGTCCTCCTGCAGCAAAACAACTCACAACTGATGTTGCCACCCCGTGTTTCACAGTTGGGAGGGGTGTTCTTAGGCTTCCAAGCTTTCCCTTTTCTCCAAATGTACAATGGTCATTATGGCAAAACAGGTAAATTTTAGTTTTGTCAGTCACAGGACAATGTCTCAAAAATGAAAGGTCTTTGTTCCTGTGCATTTACAAACATTGATCTGGCTTTTCTATGTTTCTTTTGGAGTAATGGCTTATATGCTTTGATCAAAAAGTATACTAAGAACCTCCTGTTCATTTTTGTAAAGTTTTGCTGAGAGCATTAGTTCAACGTATAGTGTGAGGATGTGCAGTCCATGCCACTCCCTTCTAGATTTGAAAAAAAGACCAAATACCAGTTGGGAAATCTGACTGGTATTTGGTCTTTGCTGTGTAAACGGGACCTAAGTCTGAGGAGAGCATTAGAGAGCAGACAGTTGGCATTGAGTGAGACAGGTGACCCATACCAGAGAGTCAGGACAATAATCCAGATTGTCGGTCAGAGCGAGATACCAGGAGATAGCGGTGCAGGGGAAATGGAGGCAAAGGAGAGATATGAGAGAACTATTTGTGTGAAACTAGAGAAAGACTTCAATCCCACAGTTCTGTCCCCAAGACCATGTCAGATGTGCATCAGCGTCCCTTGGAAGACAGAGCAATGCCAGAGACTGGTGAGAGTTCAGAACTTATTTATTTCCAAAAGTTTGCTCCTGTAATAACTAATTCACTTTTCACAGGACCCCAGTATCACACATGGCGTAGTCGGCAGGATAGAGAAAGAAAGGGCAGATACAGAAGTTAGTTTCTCAGAGGACAGATGTCAGTAACAGTCCCGGTGGGTGCTTTTTAAAATAATTTTTTGATAAAAATAGCATACTGCTAGAAGACTAGAAATGGCCATCCATCTATGCAATGTGGTGCTAGGCTGAGCTGGCATGCTGTGGCTACTGCGGTTTACTCTGGTCACCACTCAGCTATATCAGGTAGTATAGCTACCATTATTTACTTCAGTGATCAACTAGCTGTAATCTTTATTGGACATTTTTGTTCATACAGGTTTACAGTCTTTGAAATGGAACCATTTACTCCCTCCTTCTTTTTCTTCAGATTTTCTAGAGATTAATAAGGACAGACTCTGCATAGTGGAGTCTCCTTTTCCAGTAAGGTAGCACTCATTAGGGTTACGTTTTTTGATAAATATATGCTTAATAGGGTCATAAGTCCTTTTTGCTCCACAACAGCTCATTTATGTTTCCTGTTTGTATCTTCGGACAGGTGAGTGGATACAATACTACTGAAATTCTGAACTGCGTCCTTCCAATAAGATAATTGAGTGTTGATGTATTCTATTTGCCCTTTGATATATTTCTATTTCTAATAATCTAACATATTAACAGTTAGATTTTAGTCTATAACTAGTTGCTCAGTGATTACTATTGACATTGACTGATTTCACCTTTTTGATTAATTAAAAACAAATGAGCTGGCACTAAGCACCATAAAAAGAGAAGGTGGACAGTCATGTCAAGACCGGCCCGACAGAGGGAGACATGTGAACAGATTGTAAGCCTACTAGAAGAGGTTTACAGGGTTGTGTTTAGGATACTCTTCTATGTCCGGTATCAACAAGGAACAGAAAAATATTGATAGAGGAGTCAATCTGAGGAGAATGTCAGACAGGTTGCCTGTGAGAGACGGGTGCCCCACATAGAAAATATACAAAAAAGAGGGGACATATTGTTGAAGGTAGAGTGTATATACTGACAAAAAACACAAGCTTAAACCCTTTTCCCTCAACAAAAAAAACCCAACAAAAAATCCAAGCACAAAGGTCTAGGGTCACTAAAAATTGAATAAACAAATACTGGAATAAATAATGCATAAGCATCTACAAAACGGAAAACTGAAAAGATATAAATCTATATATCACTGACACTTCTTCAAGGGGAAGCGGAACCTTACATTTATCCACATTGAACCTAATTTGCCAAGTGGATGCCCAAGCACTCAGTGTGTCCAGGTCTGCTTGCAATTTATGAGCATCTTCCATTGATTGCACTACACTACATAGCTTGGTGTTACCTACAAAAAAAGAAACCTTGTTATTGATGCCCTCCCCTATATAATTAATAAATACAGTGAATAAAAGAGGACCCAAAAATGAGCACTGGGGCCACCAGTCATAACTGGGGACCAGTAGGAGCAAACCATTCAGTTGATGCAGTCCTGGAGTCAAAATATTCTATCCATCTTCCTGAGTATAGAATCCCCTATAACCACTCACTGTCTTTTCCTACCTGCATTCCCATCCCCCCAACTACTAGTTGGGCTGCTTGTTCGGCTGCTAGGAAGAGCAGTGTCCACTAGGGCTGCCATTTCTGAGACTGATTCCCCAGCATTATAACCCAACCTGGCAATTTTGCTCGGAATCTCAGGAGGAGAATTGGCCTTCCTTTCTCTGGTTCCACTAGAACTCCCCCTTACTTCATTAACCCAATGACATGGCTCATCCTGCTGATCTATGACTCCATCCCCAATATTTACCCACTAACTGCTGCTCAGTGAGAAGCAAACTCCTCTCATAATTGTCAATCAACCTCAGTGTTGTATTCTGCTCCTCCAGATCTATAATACAAGCTTCTAGATTAGCAATATGCTCACATCTGTCACGCTGGTATTCACCCTTGACCTTTTGCTCCAGTAGGGCGTACATAAGGCAGAGTGTGCACTGACGAAAATTGCCAGTCATGCTGCCCATTATCTGGTTACACAGGAATGATTAGATTAATATAATAAATAAATTAACATTGCTTACTTACCAGTTTTTCACTCCTGGTTTTAACTCCTAACTAAGTTTTTTTAACTCCCACTCCGTTTACCCACAGTGAAGCAAGCTCAGGAAGCCAAACAAGTTTAATCAGTAACGGTTATCATAGAGATCAGCTGCTTTAATTTGAAATAATTAGTTTAGCTATTCCTAAAGTATCTTTGATTAAAGGCCATATATTATGAGTTTTTAATTTTTTTGTTGAGGGTAAAGGGTTTAAGCTTGCCAGCGGCAACTGTGTTTTTCCCCATATAGCAAGAGACATCAGGAAAATGATCCAAATTGTGGAGAGAGAAACTGAGACATACTGATACAGGTGCACCGCCAGAAATCCTGTCAGATGTTAATCAACAACCCATGAAAGACAGAAAAAAACAAGAAACTGTGGTGCTGAGATACTAGAAATTAGTTATTTTTCATGAGATCCCCATTGTTTTTGTGATGCTTTGATTCTTGCCTTTTAGATGTGGCGTAGTCGGCAGGATGGGGACAGAAATGGCAAATGCAAAAACAAGTGCTCTGGTGCAAAATGATTGCAAGATCATCTTCTCTAGTTTGATGGAAATAATATACTGCTAGAAGACTGGAAGTAAAGAGTGGAGGGGGACAGACAGCCTAATGGAAACAAACGGACAGCCAAATAGGAAAGTTGCAATGGAAGTGTGAGTCTCGGACCTACAAAGTGTTGAGGCAAGCAAATCCAGAAGTGTCTGTTTTTAAGCTCAAACCTGAAGGGATTCCAGGTCCAAAGAATCCACCAAAACCTTCTTAGAGCTACCCCTCCAGAAGAGGTGGGTTTTATTTTTGAGTCCAAATAAAACCCAAAGGGTAGTTGTGAATGGTGGGTGCTGCCTGCACCTGAAGCATCATCATTCTGTTGAGAAGTTAGACTCAAAGCTGCAGAATCTGTGGAGGAGCTGGAGGAAGCAAGCAAAGAAGAAATGGAAGCAACTGAAGTGAAAAATTTCAAACTAGCTACGTTTGGAAAATTGCCATCTCGATATGAAGAAATGTTCTCGGTTTGGCCACTCGAGGACAACCAAAATCCCAGGGAGGATGCTTGTTAGACCCAAAGAATTTTGTTACCTAGCAAAGGAAACCAAAAGCCGGGAAGGGAGGAGAGGAGAAAACTGCTGGCGGAGGAGAAGTGTTAGAGAGGAGACGTTGGCAGTGAGTTAGACAGGTGCCCCATACAGCATGAGACATTGGGAAAACTATCTGGATTGCGGTTAGAGGGGAAAAAAATTGGGGATCCCATCATGACAAGGAGAAAAAAGGGAGACACAAGAAAACTATGTGTGGAAGGAGAAGGATACTCCAATCCCACAGGTGTGCTGCCATAGATCAGATGTCAGGGGTACATAGGGGTCCTTGTGAGGACAGAGAAAAAAAAAAAGAATGTTGTGCTGAGAATATTAATTAGTTTTTTTTTCCCCAAATTTTGTTCCTGAAAAAAAATAATACATTTTAATACTTTTTTTTTTTACAAAACCCAGTTGTTTCTGTGATGCCCAGTATCCCGTATACAATATCAGGGGGGAGTCATTTTTGGTTGGATTCTGTTAGTGCGACTTTTAACTCAGCTACCATCCATGATCGCCCCGGGGGGCGAGCTCTCACCTTGTCCCCGGGGGTGGGGGCAGCTCCCGGTGAGTCGCCATGCTAAATATTTCAGCAAAGAAATGTGTGTGGAGCAGATGATAAACCGCCTGATGGATCTGGAATTCAGAACTCCGTACCCAGATCTTGGCCAAGATCCAGTCCCACTTAGGCATCGGGAGGAAAAAATGGGTGTTGTTCCCGGGAGTCTGTCCAAACTGTAAGGAAAGCAGAAATTACATCTGTATTATCTCCAGAGCTGCACTCCCCCCCCCATTTGGGGTGCAGTACTGTACTACTTTCTTATCCGTTTTTGATCTGTATTACACTCAGAGCTGCTCAGTATTTGCTGGTACGCCTGTGTACATAATTATGATCTGAGATACATCCTGTATTATACTCCAGAGCTGCGCTCAATATTGAAATATGGTTCTTCTATACCAAACGTTCCCAAATAACACTTGGTTATAAGGGGGTACGGTGCCCTATTCTGGATATGGAAACCAAATGCCCGACCTTCCCGATATAAGATCCCGCGGATTAAAATTTCTGGATAGCGTGGGCCCTCGTGGTTTTGGGGGTCCCTTTCCCAGCAAACACTAGGGGCGTATGTATTGCTGCTTTCCATTTTTGGGGATTTGCAGAATTCCCTGAAGTCTTGTAATCGGCCCGGAAGATGTTACCCCTCTAGAATATCAGCACATGGTCGTATGTAATACGAAGTATCACTATGAGATGTCACTGTCCTCACCCCCCTGCAGTCTTTATCCAGGTCGGGGAGCTCCCCCGAGATGCCCCCCCTGTGCTATGATGGGAAGTTTCTGGGAGATGAGGGATTTCTGATCAGCATTGGGTTCACTCCATTCAGATATTGGTAACCAAAGAAAAAGTCCTCTTTCCAGATATTTGAGACCTCATCTGGAGGAGATGGAAAGAAGGAAAATGGTGAATAGGAGATGATGAGCAGGAAGATGCTGCAGCTGGAGCAGAGCTAGAAGCAGACTGAAGTTCTAGGACATGTTCACATGCAGCAGGTTTCCACAATTGTCTAATTCATCTGAATAGGGTGTGCATATGATATCTGCTGCAGAGACAACCTCACTCAAACGAATGCACATGGGCATCCTGATAATCCAACACAATCCAATACTAACAGTCTTCAATAGTAGATGTTATGTGAGCCCTACATCTGGAGAGGTGACCCTGGCAACTCTATGATGGTTTGACTTATCAAAAATTGGAGAAAGATCCTACTAGTAGACATTTTGAATTGTTGAAGGGATTATTGCTAAAAGTTGTTGAGGTAGGTTTTCTTTCAGATAAATTAATGAATAGATTACTGCCTTTAAAACCATCAAGGCCAATTGGTACTTTTTGTCAAAAATACATAAAAGTATAGATCACCCTCCTGGACGACCTATTGTGTCAAGTAAGGGTTCGCTTACTGAACCCCTCTCACAGTATTTAGCCTGCTATTTACGTCTACTTCTCAAGAATGTCCTCCCGTATTTAATGGACACCAAAACTTTGTTACAGAATTTAGATGGCATTAATATCTTACGCCATTACTGTCTGGCTACTATTGATGTAGTGAGTTTGTACACTAGGATTAGACATTGTGATGGAACAAAAGTAATTAGAACTTTTTTGAATAGACAAAAGATCGAAGAAACACATATGGATTTTATATGTCAAGCTTTGGATTTTGTTCTTAGCCATAACACATTTTGATTTATGGATGAGTGGTTTTACAAGCAATTGGTACGGTGATGGGAACGCGGGTAGCACCAACTTTTGCAAATCTGTTTCTTGCTATCTGGGAGGAAAATTATGTATACAATGTAAGAAATCTGTTTTTGAAATATATTGTTGTTTGGTCACGCTTTATCGATGATGTCTTGATCATATGGTCAGGCACTGAGAAACAGTTTGCTGAGTTTTTGGCTTATTTGAACAATAAGGGTATAGTACGTGCCACAATATGCCGGGTGTTTTGGAACCATGCGCTGATCAGCGCATAATTCCAAAGCACAGGGGGGGCCAGCCAGGTGCCGACCCCCTGAGACATGCATTGTCAGCGGCGCGTATTCGCCGCTAACAATTGACATGTCAATTCTCCCCCCACGTAATCCTCGTGTAATTCCCGACGCGTAATCCATAGCTCTCTATGAGATCAATGAACTTCCTCAATTGCGCCGTGTATTAAGCACAATACGTGAACATACCCTGATGATCTTAATATGCAGTTTACGCCATCGTTTGGTGGTTCTGAAATAGAGTACTTTGATGTAATTATAAAATTGAAAGGTGATAGGATTATCGGAAGCTGGCAGCTACGAATGCTTTACTGCATAGTATCATTTTTTATCCATTACATGTGATAAGAAGTTTACCATATGGGCAATTTATTCGATTGAGAAGAAACAACAGTAATGAAGAGTGATTTTGTGAAACAGTCTGTTGATTTGATGGATCTATTGAGGGCTCGAGGATATGATGAGTATATAATTTCTCAGGCATTTCAGAAAGCTGCGGGGAAAGAAAAAAAGGAACTTTTGATGAATCAATGCAATCACAGGCAGCCAGATGTATTTTTTCTTTTCAACACAGTCCATTATCAGACCAGATTAGAAATGTGATAAGGAGGCATTGGGGTTTGTGGCAAAGTGATGTTTTATTGGAAGGAAAAACACAGCATCCACCTCTAATATCGTTTAGGAGATGTACCAACTTGAGGGATGAGCTAGTCAGGAGTCGGATCAGGTATCCTAGGAGGACTTGGCTGGATCGGTCCATACCACAGGGCAATTATAAATGTGGTAATTGTTCCTTTTGTAAATATATGAATGCTAGCCCTTTATTAAGAATGGGTAAGATGGAATATAGAGTAAGGCAATTTATTACTTTTAGATCCGATTTCCTGGTATATGCAATTTGGTGCGACTGTGGATTTTACTAGGTAGGTTAAACAATAAGACCTCTATTTAAACGGATAAGAGAACATTTTTATTCCTTAAAAATGGGCAAAGGAGCCCCCCCAGTTTATGTTTTAATTTAGTCATATGCAGGAAATATATGGTAATGATATTTCGGGTGTGCGGTTTGCTTGTCTGCAACGGATTTTTTTCACCTGAGAACAGGATGGATCGGCATACCCGATTACTGCAATGCGAGGCCGAGTGGATTCCTAGAACCAAAGCATTAGGTTTAAATGATCGCAATGATCTATCTTCTTTTCTATAATGAAAATGATCTTTTTGTATCTTTGTAATTGCTTTTATTGATAATAATGTGTTAATAATTGTGTATGTTCATGGTCACATGACCGGAATGTTGGGAAAGTTAAAGTGCGTGGATACGCTGTTTTCCCATGAGGCCTAGAGGAAGTGTGGTTGAGCGTGAAACGGCCATTGCAGAGTGAGGACGTATCCTATGTTCTGTGCCTCTGAATAACGAGTTGCTGAAATAAATAAGGATTTTATTGATTTGGTGAGTTCCATAAATACCATTCCTTCTTCCGCTATTGATTGGCCCACCTGTATACCTGCACAGTCCCCACCAACCATCTCTACACCTGCACAGTCCCCACTGCCCACCTCTATATTTTCACTGTCCCCACTGCCCACTTCCATACCTGCAAGGTCCCCACCGCCCGCCTCTCTACAGTCCCCACTGCCCATCACTATAACTGAACTCCTCTCTTTCTTTCGAAACACACATTTAAGCCCTCACCTCCGCCTGTAGTCTCCAGCTGAAAAATATCTCTCAAATCCATTCATTCCTTAACTTCAATGCTACAAAAAATGCTGGTCCATGCCCTCCTCATCTTCCGCCTAGACTATTGCAGCATTCTCTGTGGCCTCCCATCCAGCACCCTCGCTCCACTCCAAAACATCCTCAACTCTGCTGTCCATCTGATCCACCTCTCTCCTCACTACTCCTCTGCCTCTTTCCTCTACCAATCCCTAAACTGACTTTCTATTACCTAATGAATCATGTTAAATTTACTGATCATGACTTGCAAGGCTCTTCATAACCTCTCTCCTCCATACATCTCTGTCTTGACCTCAAGATACCTTCCCTCATGCAATCTCATCACAGGACCTTCTTCTCTGCTCTCCTCTTATCTGCTCCTCTTTTTAACCGTCTCCAAGCTTCCCGGCTTCCCCTATACTCGGGAAAACCCCACTGCCAAAAACACATCAGACTCTCCCCTACTTTCTTTTCCTCCGGGAAAACCCCAACTATTCGGGAGCCTTTAAACCTCCCAAAAAAACCCTACTCCCAAATCACCCCCAAACATTTTTCTCCCTCTCACCTTATTGTTGCTGTTGTACTTGTTTGAACACATGTTATGTATGTGAGCTCCCTGGAATGTACAGCACCCTGGGGCTAATGGTGCTCTAAAATAAATAATAATAATTTCTGGGCTTTTGGAGAAGTTTTTTTTATGAAATAAACATTTTTTTTTTTTTTTTTCTATTAAAGGGAAAAGTTTTTATTTAAAGACTGTTAAAAAACAGGTATAAAAGAAAATACAGAACCCAAAACTTTGTGGACTTTAAGTTTGAACCCAAAAAACCCAGTAAAAATGAAAAACCCAATTTACAAAGGTCAGCAAAATTTTAATACGAGAAAATCATTTCCAATGGAAATTAATGAGATAAAAACGTCACCCAAAAGGGGCCCAAAAATAAAAGATATTTCCCAACCCGGGGGAAAACGATCTAAGGCCCCAAAAAATACCCAAAAACGCCTGATTTTTAAAACCCTCGTTTTTCCCAAAAAAGAAAAGAAACAACAAAACAAGACAAAAAAAAACAAACCCCAATTAAATAAACAGAAGGTTTTGGGGTTTGGCTTTGATTTTGAGGTCAGAGCTCCCACAAAAGGGAAAAGAAAAACCCTTTTTCGCAAACCCCCACCAATCAGACAGATAAAAAAAAAAAAAAAAAAAAAAAAAAAAAAATTGGGGGGGGGGGGGGGCTTTTTAAAGGGGGGGGGAAGGGGTTATGAGTGGGTTTGGGGGAAAAAAACAAAATGAAAAATTGGGAAAATTCCGGGGACGCAGACCCCGGAGCAGCTCACAAAAGTGTCCCCCATCCGTTACACCTCCCTGACAAAACCCCGGCATTTTAACACCTAGACATTTTGGGTTTGCACGGGGGCAGAAGGACCCCCAAAACACACAAACAAAATATGGGATGGAGGGAAAGGTATTTGGGAATTTGATAGAGGGAAAACCAAAGGGAAAAACTTTTAAAAGGACCCCCCCCAAAAAACCCAAATTTTTTTGGGGGGTAAAGCGGTGACCCTTGGTTCGGTGTACGAACCATTAATTCCCCCTTTCCCTGCACAAAAACTGATTTCTGCAAAACCTTTCCCTCCAAAGAGGGGAGGGGAGGTCTGTTTCCCTTTCTGGGGGGGGGGATCCCCGATTTAGCGGGCCTGCAGAAGATGTTTCAGGAGGGTTTTTTTAAAAATTTGCTAGCGGGGCGGGGGAAACAAAAAGGAAAAAGTGCTGCCGGAGAGTCGGGGATCGAGACGCCAGTTGCCTCACTGATCCCCTTTCCAAAGCCCCCGAAGCCCAAAACCCCTCTAAGGTGAGAGAAAACCCCCCGGGGCCCATGGGACAGGGGGCCCCTTTTCCCACCTTTCCCCAAAACCTCCAGCAAACATCCGGGGTCCCCAGGGAACATTTTTTTGCAGAAAAAAGGGGGAACTCTGTACCGGGCGGGGTTTTAGTATTTAAAAGCAAGTTTCCTGATTTTTTGGAAAGGAAATTTCTTTTCCCCTGGGGGGAAGCTGAAAGCAGCTTTTTCCCATTGGTCAGAGTGAAGGAGGGCCCTAGTTTTCCCCTCCCAGCCCCCGGGGCAATATAAGGGTCTGTTCAGAGTGGCTAGGAGCATAAATTTTTATACAAGAAGGACAGAGAGTGTCTGGGGTTGGGAAGGGGAAAACCCACTACCTTTAAAAAGGGGCTTTTAAGAGGTCTGGCCCCCAAAAATTTTTGACCCTTATTTTGCTAAAAAAGTGGGAGGTTGTGGGTTTTTAAAAAGGGATTTAGTGCCCGAGCCCTCCCTCCCATAAAGAATCCCCATCCAGGGTTTAAAAATTTCCCTTCAGATAAAACCCGGAACCCCAAAAACCCGCAAGGGGGTTCTTTTTTGTGCCCCTAAAAAAAAACCTGTGGATGAAGCACCAGGGGGGAAATCGGGGTTGCCCTTTAAACGGGACACGGGGGCCAGCACGGTCTATGTTTTTTTTTTTTTTTTTTTTTTAGGGGTAAGGGGCCTTGTGAATATAGTGTACCCAATGTGTTCCTTATACAAAAAAGGATTTTAAAAACCCTCCGGGAAAGAGCCGGAACCCAAAACCCGGGGGGAGAACCGCCACCGCCGAGGCACTCAGGTCCTCCCCCAATTCCCACCCATAATTTTTGTTTTGTTTTCTTTTTAGAGCCCGATCCCAAGGAAAGCTTTTGGGGTAGGCCGCCGCCAGGTAATAAAGTTTTGCAATCGGCACAGACCCAAAACCCCAGCGCCCTTTGGGCCTGATAAAGTATTCGTTGCTGTTCGCCCCCCTTTAGCAGACCAAAAAGAAAGAGCTGAAAACAGCGTCTTTACTTTCTTCCAGAATGGGCCGGGATATTTTTTGGGGAGGCTTTGGGAAACAATTTATAAAAAATTTTTGGAAAAAGAATTGACATCTTAAGCAGGTTTTTTTTTGGCCAAAACCATGAAAAATCCTTTTTTTTCCCAAACCCCATTATTTTCTTTTTTTTTTTTGGGAGGGGGGAAGAAGGGGGTTTAAAGGGTTAAAAATTTTCAGCAAAAAAACCCAAGATAAATAATCCGGGGTGTACCCCCGGGAAAGGGAAATGCCAGAGGGGGCCCAATTCAAAAGGGGAAGTTGGTTGGGAAAAAGGAGGGCCCTTTTTTTTGGGGACTTTACCGACCCCCCAGTCCCTTTCCTGATTTGGGGGGGGGAAAAAAAATTTTGAAATTGGCCAAACTCCCGAAGCTTTGATATCAGCCATCAGGGAGGGGAAAGAGATATGAGGATTTGATATTAAAATTTAAAAAGGCCCATCTGAAAAAAAAAGCGGGCAAAATTTTTAAAACCCCCTTCCCCCAAAAGTAAATACCCGAAAATATAAAGGGTTGGTTTCTGATGGTCGACTTTAAAGACTCGCCCATTCCCAAAAACGTACAAAAAGGGGGGGACGGGGGGCGCCCTGTCTCGTTCCATTGGGAGATCGGCGGGCGGCAAAAAACCAATGTCCCATTTCCCTTTTGATGGGCAGGGGGGCCCCGGGCGTTTACAGAGCTGCGTTTTGGGAGAAAGGAAAGGCCCCAACCCAAATTTGTGCTAGCTTTGGTGAAAAAAGGGGCCCATGAAATGGGTTTCAAGGGCCTTTCTTGCACCCCAGGGAAAAGGGACCATGAGGGGGTTATTTTACGTTTTTTAAGAGTTTAAGGGTTTTTTAATGTAAAGGGGTTTCTTGAGCGTGTTTTGGGCGCCTCTCTCCCCGGGAAAAAAAGGGAAAAACCTGTTTCCGGTTTTGAAAAAGGGGTTTTAAGGAGCGGGTTAAGCTATTTGCGATAAATCTTAGCATATTTTTGGGTCGAAAATTTTAATTTGGGGAGATGGGGCGGTAGCTGCCACGGGGCTGGGGTCCCCCCGGGTTTGGGGTAAAGCAATATGCGTAACTTTTGCCTGAGAGGGGAAGGGAGTTTCCCCCGAGACAAATTTAAAAGGGCCCTTTAAAAGATTTGGGGGAAAGGGGAAAAAATTGGCCCCATTAAAGTTTTAAAAAAACGGGCGTGAAGCCATCCGCCCCTGGACTCTTCCCCCCGGGAGGTCTTGAAAACCCGCTTTCAACCCCCTAGTTAATGAAAACGGTTCCTCCAGCTTTTCCGCGAACCGGTAAAAAATTTTTGGCCCAATAGGGAGGGATGGGGAAAAAACCCCCCGGTTGGAGTGGATGGGAAAAAGGGGGGCAAATTATAAAGTTTAGAAAAAAAAATTTTGTGGAAAGCGGGGCGAATGTCCTCCGTGTATGGCCCCAAACGGGTGTCCCGGGCCTTTTTGGGATCAAAGGGGAAAAAGGACTGTGCAGTCTGGGTACGCATCCCCGTGCCAGCACCCAAAAAGCTTTTATTCCCCTTATTCATAAAATTTCCCTCGGCTTTTTAAAACTAAGCCGACCCCGGGAGGGCCTCCAGGAGGCGCCTCATTTCCAGCGCGTCCTGTAGTTCCCAAAGGGAAATGTGGGGGGGAGGGGCCTGTTTTTTGAGCCGTTTAGAGCAGCCCTTTTTAGCGAGGGCTTTCTGAAATTTTAGCCGCCTTTTTTCCCTTTTTGAGCCCTTGAGCCATTTTTAATGGGGCCCCCCTCACCACGCATTTAAAGGGGCTTCCCATTGATTGACTGCTGGAGTGGGGTTTATGTTGTGGGGTTTGGAATGCGAACTGGGAGAGGGTCCTTTCAATTTTCCCGCTACACAAGGGGGTCCAATAGAAGTGATTGTTCAACCTCCAGCACCAAACTTTTTTCGAAATTTTCCCGGGAAAATGCGAACGGAGAAAAACAAATGGTGCGGTCAAAACCATAGGATACTCCCTATAAAATGGGGGAACCCCAACGGGGGGAAAAGGGCCGAGGTTGAATCTTTGTTTAATCCAAGCGGCTAAAAGAGCCTTTGTGGGGGGGAGAAAAAAAGTATAGTCCCTTCGGCCGGATGCAACACCCCCCAGGCATCCAAAGTGGAGTAATGGGGGAAAGCCCTCTTCACCCCCCTTAATAGCAGAATAGGACGGGGAAAAGGGTTTCCCGGGGGGAAATTTGGGCCCAAAGTGGGGTCTAGGGTGATGTTTAGACCCCCACAAAAACCAGAATTGTCCCTTGACTAGGGGGGGGGAGATATCCAAAAGGTGCCCTCGGGGAAAACCCCCCCTTGGCCCATTTTGGAGGTATGCATTGACGATAGTGAAAAACCTGCCCTAATGGAAAGGCCAAAATTTAAGGGTTTATCGCCCCTCGGGGTTTCAACCTTTTGCAAGGGGAAAACCTGATGGGCCAAGGGGAGGGGACTGCAAAGGGCCCACCCCCCTGGACCTGGACTCCAGACAATTCCCCAAAAAATGAAAAGAAGTATAGTATTTGTTTTTAATAGAGGGGGTTTTTAAAGGGGAAAAAAGGAAAAGGGGGGGGGGGGAAAGGGGGGGGGGGGGGCCCCCCTTTGGGGGGGGGGGAGGGGGGGGGGTTGGGGGGAGGCAAAAAAGGGGATGGGGGGGGAAGGGGGAAAAGGGAAAGGGGGGAAAGGGGTGGAGGGGGGGAAAGGGGGGGGAGGGGGGGGGGGCCCCCCCCGGGGGTTTGGCGGAAAAAAGGGGGGGGGGTTTGGGGGGGGGGCGGAAAAAAGGGGGGGAAAGGGGGGGGGGGGGGTAAAAATGGGGGGAAAGGTGGGGTGGGGGGGGGGGGGGAAAAAAAAAGGGGGGGGAAAAAGGGTGGGCCCCGGGGGGGGGGGGGGGGGTGGGGGGGGAGGGGGGGAAAGGGGGGGGGGAAAAGGGGGAAAGTGGGGGGAAAGGGGGGGAAGGGGGGAGAGGGAAGGGGAAAGGGGGGAAAAAGTTTTTTTTTTTTTTTTTTTTTTTTTTTTTAAAGGGGGGAAGGGTTTTTTTTGTTTTTTTTTTTAGGAGGGTTTTTTTTTTTAAAGGGGGGGGAAAAAGGGGGAAAGGGGCCCCGACCCCCCCCCCCACCCCAAAATGTTACGGTATCAGAAAAGACCATGAACTAATGCCCCAAAAAAACCTGCAGAACTGACAAGGAGGGGGTTTTCCTCCCCAAGGTAAAGTCCGTACCCCTTGGGGGGTGGCAAGGAACCACAAAGTGTGATCCCGGCTCGGCCTCAAGAAAATTAAAGGGGGGTTCCCAGAAAACGGGGCCTCTTGCCCCGGCTTGTGGAGCCTCCACGCCTTTGTTGCCCCTCCCGCCAATCCCTGGGCAGGGGGGGGAGCGGGAGAATCAGATATCAAGTGGAGTCTTTTGGGTTTTTCGTACGGGTCCGGGGGTGCAAGCGATGGGCAAAAAGTGGGCCAAAAAAAAAATCCGGGGAAAAAAAGTTTTAAGGGCTTTTTTTTTAAATTGGCCCAAAAGAATTGAGTACCTGGGGGAAAAATCCCGTTTGGGAAAAGGGAAAAATTTTAAGGATTTTTTCCTTTTTCGAACTCGGGGCACGTAGGGGAAGGGGTACCCCCCAAAAGTTTTGGGTTTTTTTTTCTTTACGCAAAATGTCCAGCAGAGGCTTGAGGGATGCCCTTTTGTTTGGGGAAAATTTTTGGGGGGGTGAGTCTTTGATAAAATCCTGCAAAATCCTGTGGAAGGCACCCTGGTTTAAAACAGCGGGCTTGGCGACGTCTTTGGGCCCCAAATTTAAAATATCCTCCTTTATTTTTGGGTTTTTTTTAAAAAATTTGGGGACCCCGGAAAAAAAATGTCATTAACCCCGGGCCCCCTTAGGGGGTTTCCCTTGTTTTAGGGTTCCGGGTGGGGCCCCAGAGGCCCCGTTTTTCCCCTTTTTCAAGGGTTTTAAGGTTTGGGGTGTGGGTGGGGGGGGCCCCCGCGATCAAATTTAATATCGCGGGGGAGAATTTAGTACCCGATCGCTTTTTGGGTTTGGGGGGAAAAACTTCCCCCCGGGGGACGGCCCCGTTTGGGGGCAGATTGTTTGGGCCGTTTTTTGGCTTTTCGGTTTTCGATGTCCCTTTAAGGTGTTTTTCCCGCCCCCCAAGGGGGAAAAAAAATAATTTTGGGGGGTAGAGGTTTTTGGTTTTTGGGAACTTTTCTTCTTTTAGGGGTTGCAGCAAGGGTGGAGGGGGGTCGGGTCTGTTCCTGGGTTAAAATACATCAAAACTTTGGAAAATGGAAGGGGGGGGATAACCCCACGGACCGAAGCGAAACTCCTGCCCAAATCATTTTTACCGGGCCCCCTTTACAATTTGATGAGATTTCTGCTTTTCGACGGAAAGGGGGTTGCAGAAGACTTTTTGCTCAGTAAAGTCAAAGGGTTTTTTATCCTCCCGGGGAAAACCCCAGTGTTTAGTGATAGGAGAAAAAACTATGGGGGCCCGGCCGGCCTTTCGGAGCGGGCCCCCTAGATGGAGGGAATTCTTTTTTCAGACTTGCGGCAGGGAAACCCGAGGGGGGCAGGTTTTAGAGATGGTGGGAACCCCCCGGGGGGTCCCCCCTTTGGGGGTAAAATGGCAAGCCAGGGTTTTTGCAGAATTGGGCATTGGGGGTCCCAACCTGGGGTGGGGCTTTAATGTGTTTCAGGGGACGCGCCCACGAGGGGTAAATGGAAAAGGAAGGAGAGGGGGCCCCCGCTTGGAGGGTGATCCCGCGTGTTGCAGGGCGTGCAAGTCGGGGGGGCCCGAGCCGCATTTTCCCCCCCCCATTTCCCCCAGGTGAAAAGGAGGATGATGGGGGTTATGGAAACCCCCCAAAGGGAAGTTTTTAGGTTCCCCGGGGGTGAGGGGGTCCCCTGTTGGGTGATCCCCCTTTAGGCTTCTGGAAATTAGTGAGGCCCCTGGGCCCCGATGTGGTGGATAAACTGGGGGGTAGGGGGAAAAACCCCCCTGAGCCCCTCTTGCGAGTGCCAGCCGCGGGTTTATGAGGGGTTGGGGGTACCCCGTTGTTTATGGGGACTCCCCTCTATGAACCCCTGCTCAGGCATAGGGCCGAGGGGTGGGGCCGGGGGGCGGGACGTGACTCACCGCGCACCGCAGTCACCGGCGCAGTTTTACCCCCAGGGGAAACCAAAGGCCCCCACGGGAAAAGGGGGGCTTGGGGGGAGGCCGGGGAGCTTTTAAGGGGGGAGAGGTTTAGAGGGGGGTCCGGGTGTTGCCGCAGGGTCGCTCGGGGGTGAAGGGGGGGGGGAAACGGCGGGGGGAATGCGCCCCCTTTTTGCGGGAGAGGCCCCCTCCCGTTTGCTCCGGGCCCGGGGTTTCCCTGCGGCGGGGCCCTCTTGGGTGGACCCCGGGCCAAAAGCAGGGGGAAAAAACCCTCTTTTAGGGGGGGGGAAAGGGGAAAATTTTTTATGTCCCCCTGGAGTAGAGGTGGGGGGTTAGCAGGTTTTGGCCCTGTTTGCGGCCGATTTCCCCAAATTTTTTCTGTAAATATGCGGGGGGAATGCCGCAGGGAGTGAGGAGCTCAGGGGAAACACGTCCCCACACATTCCCTTTCCCCAGCCACGCCCCCCCTGGAAAAAAAGAACATTTCTAAAGAAGAGTTTTTTCTATTTGATAAGGGGATGTTTGGGGTAATTTTTAAAGGGTTTTTTGTGAAATAAGAAAGAAATCAAACAAAAAACAAGAAGCCCCGAGGGCCCCGAGAAGACGGAGACCAAGAGGGTCAAGTAAAGGGAAACCCCACCCGAAAAAGTCCGTCCTCTTGAAGGGAGAAAACGTTTTTGATGTCAGGCGATTGTCCGGAATCAGTGCTTGTAATGAGCCTTTCAACCCTACTTAAAGAAACTTAAGAAGACAAAAAAAGATAAAGCAGGGGCCCCCAGTGCGGGCCCAACAAGAAATATAGGATTGACCTCCTCCATCTTATATTGTAGAAAGTCTACACTGTGAACTTCTACCATGGTAGGCTAGGAAGCATGATAGTGGTGGGTCAAGTAATACCCACAGAAGGGGGGGGGGTTTGACCCTTTCAAAAGAGCATTCACTGGTATCATAGAGCTGCGATATCTATGTAATTGGGCTTTGTGTTTGATTGAGCCCATTGATGTGTGTGATCAGTGATGGAACTTTCCAGACCTCTCCTCCATCTTATCCTACTGGTGACCCTACATTCTCGACTCATTCAGTATACAGAGCTTTGTATCATTAGACATGACGGCATGAAGAAACACTGGGCTGTCCATATTATTATTATTTATTTTAGAGCGCCATTGATTCCAGGGTGCTGTACATTCAAGGGGGTTCATACATTAGTCAAACAATTACATAATGAAAATCTGTGCAAACAACGGAAAGGGGGGAAGAGAACCCTCCCCGTGGGGTTTTACAATCTACAAGAAGAGGAAAGGCAGAAGGTGAGGGGCAGCTGTCTGTTAGGGTGAGTGAATCGGGGTACTAAAATTTTTAGGTATCCTGAAGGATGGGTTTTAGGTTTCTTTGGGATGAAGGGGGGGGCGAGACCCTGACTGCTGGGGGTGAATTCTAGCGTATGGGTGAGACGGGAGAAGTCTTGGAGTGGTTGTGTGAGTAGTGAAAAGAGGGAGAGCGAGGGGGAAGTCTTGTGAGGAGCGAAGACTCGTGAAGGGGATATCTGGGTTTAAAGGGGCAGTATGTTTGAGGAGTGAGGTTAGGATGCTTTGTAGGTTGGTTGTAACTTGAAAATTAATGTGCTGGGCAATGGGCCCAGTGAAGGGATTGGAGGGGGAGAGGCAAAAGGAATAGGAAGGGAAAGGTAAATGAGGGGGGCGCGAGTTGAGGAGGGATTGAAGGGGAGAAGAGTGGTAATGGGAGGCCACAAAGAAGGATATTGCAGTAGTTAGGCGGAGATGGCGGGGGGGACCAGCATTTTTGTAGTGTCCATAGAGGTTAATTATATTGAGGAGGCCAACCGAAAAAACTGATCGGAAGGGGGGATGAGGTGTCTGATCAAAATATGGGTTAAAAGTGTTAGGTATTAATCAAAGTGCCCCCCCACTTATATCCATCCACTAAAATGTAGGAGAGCGCTCTTGGGGCACCACATCACACTTTAAGAGAGTGTAATGTATAACCCTGCCCCAAATAACCTAGAACAACCCCAAAATGCCCACTCTAGGGCCATGGTTGGCATAAAACCCTCCATGTTGTTCCTCATTGGGTCTCTGTCTTTTACCCTTTTCCCCTGCCCCTTTGGGGGGACCAAAATTTTGCACCTCGTGAGTACTGCCTATTCTGTTTAGTTGAATTTTTAATAAAAACCTAGAAATAATGATTGTGAACTGGAAGTCCCTTTCCTTAGGTCGGAGTATTTTCATTGGGGGGAAGCATCAAGACGATCGCTTTAAATGAGTGCGGGAACCCTGGGGCGACATTTTCCACCTGTAAAAAGTACCTTTTAGACTATTGGGGCAGCCCCCGGGGTACACGGTATCCGAATTAAGGGTTCTTTATTTGTACTTTTCTCTTTTACTTTTCCAGCGCCTTTTTCTGATCAGCCGGTAGACTTGCCGGAACTCTCAGATAAATATTTGTAGAGAAAAAGGTCACAATTAGTGGTGGTGGTGTCCACTGCTGGTAATGTACACCTGTATCATTATAAGAGTGCAGGTCCTAAAAAAAAAATCATGAACGCAAAATCTTGAAGACTTTTATCCATGTCTCCAATCTGAATATTCTGGTTGAATAAAAACAGGGGTCATGAGCTCTATCGTCCGGAGACCCCACTGCCTAAGTGTAAAGTGATGACCCTGATGTTATTAGCCCAGGCAAAAATTAGTTCTAGGGGAAAAAGAAATAACTTAAATTGGGGAGTTTATCTAATGTAAGAGGAGTCACAATACTCTACTCTACTGTAAGAGCGGTCACTATGGAGCCTCTACTGTAAGAGCAGTCACACTATGGAGCCCAAATATAAGAGCGATCACACTATGGGCCTTATGAAAGAGCGGTCGACTAGGGGCCCCTCTACTTTTAAGGCGGTCACACATAGGACTCTCTGAAAGATCAGCACACATGGGCCTTTTACTATAAGAGCAGTCCACAATAGGCCTTTACTATAGAGCGATCACCTTTGGAGTATTACTTAAGACAGTCACTTCACGAATAGTGGAAAAGCTGGTTTTTCAAAGGGCGGGGTAGGCCTTTAACAAGGGAAAGCAAATACAGACTGGAACAGGAGGCCGCAGAGATGAAGACAGGATCCAGACGAGTTCAGGAGGAGAGCTGATGAGTGATTAGCAGGTATCAGAAGTTTGCAGGGAAAACTGCAAAGGAGGAGGAAGAAACTGGGAAAACAAGTGCCCGGGAGAGGACTGCAAGCCCGAGTTTTAACACCAAAAACTCAAGCAATGAGCAACAGGCTTAAAGGGGTTTTTGCCCCATGTAATGTTGACTGGGATCCCCAAAATGGTATTTAATCACTTTTCTAAATATATTGATTACAAAAAAATGAAACCTCTGAGAGCTAAGGCCCGATTACCGCCCCTTTGTTAATTAAAAGTTTCATTAGACATGACCAGCAGTGAGAGGGGCTGATCGGCCCGGGTTTCGTATTTGCACTTTTTATTGGTACAGGGAATTTGAAACGGCTGACAAGGGGCTTTGGAGAAAGATCTTGTCTTTTTTTAGAGAATCTGCTAGTTGTAAAGTGATTATTTGAGTAAACATTTCACAATGCTCCTGTTCAGGGGTGGTTCTCATCCCTCCTTTTCCCCTGTGATACAGATTTTTGTTTATTTTTCTTTGGTGATTAAGAGGTAAGAAAACTCACTTCTTGGCAAAACCCCTTTAAGGAGTTTATATAGGAAACAGGAACAGGAAACAAGAAACAAGATGGCGCTGCTGAGAATGAACCCATTTGTGAGGGCAAACTTCAGGTCAAAAAACAGATAGCAAGTTCCAAAAACACGCAGGAGTTCCTGACAGTCACATATGGAAATTCTTAAGAGCAGTCACACTATGGAGCCCCCTTCTGTAAGAGCGGGACACTATGGAAACCTCTCTATAAAAGAGTCACATATGGAGCCTTTTCTGTAAAGCGGGGCACCTGTGGAGCCTCTACTGTAAGAGGGTCAATTATGGAGTCTTCGTAAGAGCTTTTACACTATGAAGATCTACTTTAAGAGTAGTCACACTATGGAGCCTCTACTGTTAAGAGCAGTCCACTTGGGCCTTATATAAGGCAGCACACTTGGGGGTCTCTACTATAAAAGGGTCACACTATGGAGCCTCTTATAAGGCGGTCCCAGTAGGGCCTTACGGGAAGGCAATCACCTATGGGCCTCTACTGTAAAAGCAGTACATATGGAGCCCCTTTCTGTAAAAGCAAAACTTTTGGGATCTACTGTAAAAGCGGTACACCATGGAGCTTACTTAAGAGCGGCAACACTATGGGCCCTTTCTGTAAGAGGGGTCACACTTGGGGCCTCATGTAAAGAGCGGGGGACACTAGGAGCCTCTATATAAGGTGCTCAACCTTGGAGTCTCTGTAAAAACAATCCCCTAAGAGACTCTGCTACAAGAGTAGTACATATGGAGCCCTCTGTAAGGGGTCACACTATGGGGCCTTCTATAAGAGCAATCACATATGGAGCCTTATATAAGAATGGTCCATATGGAGTCTCTACCACCCTTTTATAATGAACAGGTATTTCTCTTAGTACATAACCTCTCTATCCCTTCAATTCTATCTCCTCTTTTTCTTTCCCCTTTCCTCTTTTTCTCCCTCTTCCTCTGACTATATTACCCAGTTTATCTATTATTTTGGTACATTGCTTTCTTTCATATCCTACACCCCATATCCCTCCAGATTCTTTTGTATTTTCCAGACTTTTTTCACCCTCTTTTACTCTTTTTTAATCACCATCTTCTCTCTCCCCTTTTACCTCCCCCTCCACTTTTCCCCCCCTTCTCTCTATTTTATCTCTATACCCCTGATTTTTATACTTAAGCTATATGCTTATTTAGATGTGACTTGTTAAAGGCCAGGTGGCTGAAACCTCGACACACGGACATCTGTGTCTTGTATCTTTACAACAATTGCAAAATTCTAATCTTTTCAGAAACTGTATCCCTGTATACTGTTATATTGTCTTACAAAATATTTGGCAATAATTTTGGCAATTATTTCCAGATGTGTTAATACACCTTAGAACTTTAAACACATTGAATCTAGTGTGTCGGTATTTATATATACAGTTGAAACCAGAAGTTTCTATCCACTCTATATAAGATGCCCCATCTGCATGTTTTTCTCATTATCTGACATGAAATCCGAATAACCCTTCCCCATTTTAGGTCAATTAGGAACCAAAATTATTTCTATTTCCCAAATGCCAGAATAATGAGAGAGAGAATTTTAAGACATTTTTATTACTTTCTGCAAGGTCAAAAGTTTCCATACATTTCATTGGTATTTGGTCGCATTGCCCTCAAACTGTATGACTTGGATCAAACAATTTGGATCCTTCCACAAGCTTCTCATAATAGTTGTTAGGAATGTTGGCCTATTCCTTCTCACAGAACTGATGTAACTGAGCCATGTTGGGAGGTCACCTTGCTCGCACCTGTCTTTTCAGCTTTGCCCATAAATTTTCAATAGGATTGAGATCAGGGATTTGTGATGGCCACTCTAAAACATTGACTTGGTTCTCCTTAAGCCACTGTAATCAATTCGGCAGTCGCTTTGGGCCATTGTTTATTTGGAAAACCCATCTCTGCCCAAGCTTTAACTTCCTGGCTGATGTCTTGAGATGTTGCTCCAGTATTTCCACATAATCTTCTTTCCCTATGATGCCATCTATTTTGTGAAGTGCACCAATCCCTCCTGCAGCAGAACATCCCCACAACATGATGCTGCCACCCCCGTGTGTCAACGTTGGGATGGTGTTGTGAGGGTAATTTTATCAGTCTAGATATTTATATGATTTTATCATCAAAGTTTCTTTTATTCTCTCCAGAGAACACTGATGTATTTGGAATGTTAATAGACATTGGGGCCCCTATTCCAGGCAGACAGGAAGAAGTATAATAATTGAAAAATATGGAAAGGAATAGGAATAAAGGAAAGGAATAAAAGCACAAGAGTCTTTGTCCAGCAGCAGGATATGTCAGATGGTATAGGCTAAAACCAGCGTATAGGAAATTAACAAGTGGCTTTATCGTTTAAACTAATTGGCTGTTGTATTCTTAGGCTATGTTCACACGGCTTAAAATGGGCCGTATTTCAGTCCGTAATTACGCACCGAAGTGCGCAAATTACGGGCTGAAAACGACCCAGACACTACGGCAAGCCACAGTTCCCATAGAGAACTATGGATTACGGCTCCTCTCCCTGCTCGGCGAATCCGCCGGGCAGGGAGATAAGTGACAAGTGAATTACCAGCGGCGCGTATACGCCGCTGGTAATGCAAGTCTATGGGCCGGCAAAGTGCTGTCCCCCCACTCACTCCACCGCTCCTGCCCCCGTCCACACGGCGTAATTGCGGGGCGTAATTACGTCCCGCAGTTAAGCCGTGTGAACATAGCCTTACAGAGGAAGGGGGGGCTATAAAATCATGAACTGGAGTTGGATTGTCTGACATTTTAGGTATATGCAATGCTGTATACTGGATATTGTCTCTGAATGCTTGCATTGAATAAATCCTGGATATTTTTACCTTCATTTGATTTTTGATTTGAAAACCCCATCACATCTGAAGCGTATTATTAGGGGTGACAATATGGCACCCAACATGGGGCTCAGACAACAGATTTGGGCATGCGGACAACCAAGGGATGATCAATAGTTGAACAGCAGAATAAGCAGCTGCACAACAAATCAAAAAGGTAAGCAATATATTTTATATCTGCTTACAATATATTCTGTCTCTTCAAACGTCCGGCTGTTTCTCTGAATTACTATAGAAGTCTGGTCCAAGAACCTTGATAAATATATGAGATGATGTGATCGTGGTTCTATATTTATATATATGTATATGTACTGGTTGAGTATAACACAGCCTTTTGTGTGGAGTGAATGGTCTGAATTTGTGTTAGCTTTACTTTCTGTGAAAGGTGAAAGGTCACAGAGCTGAATATGATGTTCTGTGTGTGTGAATGGAAATTCCTGAAGGAGGAGGAGTGAATACCTCCATGAGAAGGTCAGAACAGATTTGGACAGCACAGTGATTGATATGATATGGTATGTACTACAGTTTATATTAAATATAGTGCCTATTGTAGAGAACAGTGATTGATAAGAGAGAGTAATATTGTCCCAGCTGTACTCTGATTGAACCAGAAAGATGGAATTATTATTATTATTTTCTCTCAGGTAGGACGAATCAGAGGGGTTTTTTAGTTTATAGTTAGGAACAGAACGGTCTAACCACAGCAGGTGGGACGCTAACTGGGGGCTGTGACGACACCAAAGAATATAGCTTTTAGATGGGGTAAACTGTCAGATCTAGTGAGCGGGAACATTTGGGAATGAGTCATGTGTTACTCATTGTGCAGTGGAACATTATCGCTATAAGGAAAAATTGTAATATTCATAGTGGAAGAAATAGCAGGGAAATAGGCAGTTAATTACAGTTGTAATGTTCAAAGTTGGACGTTTGGAAGCAGGAAAATGATGGAGTCTTTATATAAGGGAAGGGTATAGCTGTTACCTGTATATATTGTGTTTGGTGAAGGTACAATGGCATGTGAGAAGAGTATTCAGTGTAATATCTGATAAAAGGAAAATTCCTCCTTATTTCCCTCCCTTGCTGTGACCTGTAGTTCTACAGCAGCGGTTGTGGTTTCTGAAGAGAGGGGAAGGGGGAAAGGGAAGCTTCAGATTTGAGTCATGATCATGTGCTTTCTGTTATGTTTTCTTACTCATGATTACTGCACTTATCTGTGTTGAACATTATTTGGATAAAGTTTATCTGTGAGAACTTGACATGTTTCTGTCTTCACAGATAATGTTCTCCAGAATATGTTTGGTATATCCAGGATATATTCCTGTATGCTTGTAGTTTCATTCTGATAATTTGCTACCAGGCGCCGGCCCACAGTGCTGACGTGGGCGATGCGATGACGTCATATTGCGCCACCCGCCCAAAGCACTGAGACTGAGTGGGAGCTGAGCTGCGAGGGAGCGAGTTACAGGTAAATAAGGGATTTCTTATTTTTTTAACATTAAAGTAGCCTACCTGGCTACCTACCTGACCCTGGCTACCTACGGACCCTGGCTACCTACCTGACCCTGGCTACCTACCAGACCCTGGCCACCTACCCGACCATGGCTAGCTATATGACCCCCTCTAGCCTACCTGACCCTGCCTGGCTGCCTATGTGACCCCCCTGCAGCCTACCTGACCCTGCCTGGCTACCTATATGACCCTTTATAGCCTATCTGACCATGCCTGTCTATATGACCCCCTATAGCTTACCTGAACCCTACCTGCCTACTTATATGGCCCCTATAGCCTACCTTAATGCCTACCTGCCTACCTATATGTCCCTTTCTAGCCTACTAAACCTTTTCTGCCTACCTATATGACCCTATATGACATTACCTATGTGTGCCCCACCTATAGCTGATCTACTTAGCTACCTGTGGTCCACCTACTGCCTACTTAGTACCCCCGGCACCTAGAAACGATACTTAGCTACCTGGGGCTGCCTGCCTAGGGCCAGCCTACCTACTTGGGGCCTACCAACAACCTACCTGTGGCCTGCCTACTTAGCTACATGGGGCCTATCTACAGCCTACCTATCTACCTGGGGGCTGCCTACCTAACTAGGGCCAATCTAACTACCTACCTGTAGGCTACCTGTCTAATTGACACCTTAAGGGCCTAAACCCAAACCCATTTAAAAAAAGGGAAACTTCCTGGGGTTTTTAAATGTTTCTGAGGGATACAGGGGGCCCTTTGCTTTTAAAAAATTTTACAGGGGGTTGGGAAAACCCCTTTTGTTCCCCTCTAGGGAGAAAGGGGGGCCCCTAAGCTATGGCCCGTACCCGTTTATGGGAAAGATTATACAGGGGGTGAGGGTCAGGGGGTTTGGGGGATGGAAAAGTGAGGGGTTTAAGATAAAAGTGTCTAAATCTCAGGGGGTGATTTGTGGCCGGGAAGTCATCATGGTGGTTTGGACTGGATGCAGAACAAAAGAGAAAGGCAAGGGCTCGTTGGAGAAATGTCACCTGGAAATCACAAAAAATGGGAACCCGTCGTAATTTACTTTCTCTTTTCCTATGTCCGGGAGGTCCGTGTACACTGGGTACCTACCACATATGGTCATGTATGGTGGTAAAATCCCGGACAGTCTGTAGGGGACTTGTGTACATGGTGTTTTACCCCTTTATGGTCCTGTTTGGGTTAAAATACAGTCTGTGGGGAAATTGTTGGGACCTTTGGGTTTTAAAACCCTTAAAAATGGGTCACTTAGGCGGGGGGGTTTTAAAAAATTTTGGGCTTCGTTTTCTGATCGTAAATTGAAAAGGGGGATTATTCAGCCCCTTTGTTTTTTTGGTTTAAATTTTTGGTTTTGTTTTTTCTTTTAATAATAAAGGGGCCATATGTAGGGGCCCCTATTGGTAATGTTATATTTGGGTTTTGTGGGTTTTGTCTGGGGAGCCCGGGATTATGGTGAAAAACTATGGTGGGGTGTTCCTACTCCTTGTTTATCTAGTAATTCATGGGCCCCAAGGGTCCGGTTTAAATGGTCGGGGAGGTTGAGGGGGGCCCCATCCAAAAGTTTGCTATGGTGCCCAGGCTTCTCTAGTTACGCCACTGGAGCTCATTTAATATTGGGTCTTGTGCACAAAGTTTTCACATTTTGAAATATTTCTATGTTTTAACCAGTTTTATATCACCAGGAATGTCACTTATGGTCACTTTTCCAAATGTTTCCTTTAGTTGGATAACAACAGCATTAACTATTAACCTTGTGTTTTCTTGTAGGAATGAAGAGATGAATTTTTATAATTGTTTTTAGAATCATTTGAAGTAAAAGACACTAAAGTCGTTTTGATTTTCATCATTGCCTTTTTTGTTTTTTGTGGCATTGATATTTTGTTTGTTTTCTTCTTTTCATTATGTTTAGTCTGAAGTTTTTGTGTTCTATGTGTAGAATGTATGAAGGACCCTTAGTTTCTTTGTTAGTTTTATGTTAGTTTGATGTTAGTTCTTTGCTCGTCTGGCTAACTCTTTGTTTGTCTGTCCTGTTATATGTAAATCCATCTAATCCTACATGGTGTGTGCAGCTGGTGAGCTTTCTGCAAATGATGGTCAGCAGAGAGCTCCATGCTGCCAGACTCAGGGGGCGGTCCAGGGGCAGAGCCAATGGTTGTAAATCTTCCAGAAACAGGCTCCAGTTTGTGAGCGGTCATCCTTTTTGAACACTATTGACTGTATTTTCCCTGAAGTTAAATATCTTTACCCAAGATTTTATCCTATTTAGAACATTTATCTCCCTATAAGTGTAAGGGTTTTCCTGCATGTTTTGGGGCCAGCAGGTTACTTTGGAGAAAGGGTTCAGTTAGCCTCCTTTTTCTTATGTATTTTTCTTAAACTAATTAATACAATATACAGCAGTTCTGTCCTCAGTTCTATCACCTGACTTACAGACAGTATTATACAAGGGTGACTAATCTGGCCATGAGAAGAGGCTGCATTATCTCTGTTTTTTTTTTTTTTGCTGATCAAGGGTGTAAAGCCTCAAAAGACAAATTACAGTTTTTGCAGACAATAGTTACCTTCTAGGACACTGCTTGTCCGCTGGTGCCAGGCACCTGACCAGAGACCGAATACAGATCATAAAGGACCTGTCTCCTAGGAATCTAGCGCAACTCAGAATATTCCTGGGTTTGATATCATATTGTAAAGCTTTAATGTGATCAGTCTGTTTGCTCATGCAGCTTCTGTATGAGTGTTTGGCTACACAGCCATTTGAGCTGAGAGAAAAGGCACTTAAATTCCAACAAGTTGTTAATTTCCTCACTGTACTGCACAGAGATGGCTGATCATGCCATGTCTGATCATGCCATGGCAGTCCTTACACAGTCACATGATACACAACAGAGACCAGGAGCTATTTCTCAGCTAGTTTAGATCAAGTGGTGAGAGGAGCCCCTTGTGCATACAAGTAGTCACTGTAGTACAAGTACTCCCACAAAAAGCCCCAGAGATTGTACTGGATTACCCCGTCACAATACATGATGCAAAAATGGAACATTCAGCTCACCTACTTTGAACGGAAGGTGGTTGCATGGAGAAATGGGAGATCCAGAGCCAGTCTCCTGCTGCATATATATAGAAAAGCAACAATCACTCCAGCAACTCGTGTAGTTTCGAATCATAAGTAAAAAACTTGTAGCTTTATTAAATTTCCATTAAAAATCCAACATCGGATGTCCAGCACAATCAGCTCAGCAAACAATCCACCGACGCGTTTCGGGAGACGTCTCCCTTATTCATGGTGGGACGTCAGTATAACACAACTTCCTTATATAGTGTGGAAGAAAGTGACATGTTACTCCTTAAAATACATAGTAAAAATAAAAACTTTAATTTAGGTGTAATTCTAACTTAGTTGCTTCTGTCACTGCTAGAACTTTCAATAATGAAACATAACATCATACCGCTTGTTTAATCCTAACGGAGCCTTAGTGTTTAGGCAGAATATCCACCATGCCTCACGGGATAACAATTTTCTCCGTAGGTCTTCTCCCCTCTGTGATCTATATCACAACTTCTATTACATTGCAGGTAAACGTGCTTGTATCTCCGGCATGGCATTCAAAGAAATGCCATGAAGCCATTGAGATATTATTGGTAGGTGCTTTTTTAATATCAGAAAGATATCTACGTATTCGAGTTTTTAGATTCTTACTACTGTAACCAACGTATTGTAATCTACAGCAGGAACACGTTATCAAATATACTATATTGTTGGTGCTGCAGTTTGCATATGACAGGATTTTAAATTTTTCACCTGTTACCATAGAGGAAAATTCCTTAGTACACTGTGCATACTTGCACGTTATGCAACGTTGTCGTCCGCAACAATAGGATCCTTTGGTTTCTAACCAATTTTGATGTGAAACCCTATCTGTTTTAAAAAGACTCGGTGACAATAAATTCCCTAAGGTGGGAGCTCGCCTTGAAACAAAGCTAATGTTTTTAACTGTTTAACGAATATTGTCCTGTCGATATAAAAGAGGGAGATTATTTTTAATAATTCTAATTATTTTGTTGTATTGTGAACTGTATGTTGTACTAAAAACTATATTTTTCTTTTCACTATTAATCTCCTTTGTTCTTTCTTTTTGTTTTAATTAATCATTTCTGGATATTTTTGCCACTTTTTCTATTGCATTATTAAGGGACCTCTCTGTGTATCCTCTTTGTCTTAATCTAATAATCGCTTTTTCCTGTTGCTCTTCAAATATGTCTTTAGTGGAAGAATTCCGTTTTAACCGTATTAATTCACCGTACGGAATGTTGTTAATTCTATGTCTAGGATGCAATGAATCTGCTTTTAAAATTGAATTTTTTGCCGTACTCTTTCTGTAAGGAGTGACCAATACTTGGTTATTTCCAGTACCAATAAGTGACAAATCTAAAAAGGCTATGGTGTTTTTGTGCCATTGTGATGTAAATTTTAAATTATAATCGTTATGGTTAATGTATTCCAAAAAAGCATTCCATATGATTTACATGGAATTCTCAGGTACAACCACAATATATCTCTATGGCTTGTTAGCTACGCCCACAGTGTGCATTACTAATGCCCTAAATGTTCCAATGACCTGGTGTAAAACATTGAACCCTGCTATTCTATTACCCTTAAACCTAGACCCAAAGGGGAAGGAAGGGGAGGAAGTAAATGGTATAGACGAGGAAGAACATGTTTGTATTGTCCTAATGACACAAGAAATAACAGGATTTACAATTTACCCATGTGAAGGATTTCCCAATCACTAATCCAGACTTTGCGTTTTTTTGTTGAATGATCCAGGTACTGGGAATACGGCAGGTATCACACTGGATATGCTGTGGTTACGCAACATGAAGAAATAAAAGTTGAACCACTCCCGCCATATTTGGAACAAGGGGAGTTGAGGGCACTACCAGAGCCATGGAAAGCAGCCGAGGGTAAGACTGCAAACATATGTACAGACTCTAGGCTACCCATTTGAAATAGCCCATGATTATGGACCCATATGGAGAACCTGGGCTTTTCTAACATCAAATAGAAACCCATCAAGAATGCAGAAAGTGTAAGAGATTTAATGGAAGCCCTGCTATTGCCTACAGAGCTTGGAATAATTGAGGTCAGGGCACACACAAAATCTGACAGCCCTGAAGCAAGGGGAAATGCTAGAGCAGACAAAGTGGCAAAATAGGCTGTGACAAAGCTTAGGGTAAGGATCCTGTAAATATACAGGTCATGTCCACCATAGACCCTGTAACCCTTGATGTCCTTAAGAACCTTCAATCCCAAGCTCAGAAGATCGAAAAGGGGAATTGGGAGAAGCAGGGAGCTCCATTAAATGAGGGTGTCATGTGGAGTGTGGGCAATAAGCTCTGCCCCCCCTGGGTCCTTTTCCCAATGATGGCCTAAGCACTCCATTGACTGTCCAACCAGTCTAAGACCGCTATGGACACATGTGGAAAACACAGAACAGGTAAAGGAGGAAAGGTCCCCCAGAAACACATGCCTCAACCGCTGTGTCCATTCCAAGGAGTGCAAATAATATGTCCTTATTGGCGTAGATCTCTTTTCCAGTTGGACTGAAGCCTATCCAGTATCGAAAGCAACATAAAAAGTAACTGCCCAAAAGTTAATTAAAGAACTTGTTTGTCAATTTGGGCTGCCAAAAACAATAAAGAGTAATAGAGGAACATACTTCAAAGGGGAAGTCATGAAGGAAGTGACAGGTGCATAGGCATAGAACAGACATAGAACAGGCCTTTCACATGTCCTCTAACATCTTCATAGCAGTGGAAAGGTAGAATGGTGAAATGGAAGAAGCAAGGAAGCCATGGCCAGAGTGTTTGCCATTAACTTTGTTTTCAGTCCGTTGTACACCTCACAGGAAAATGAAACTGTCTCTTCATGAGATCTTGTTTGGTACTTCCCCCAAGACAGGGCCATATTTCCCACAGATTTTACAGATACAGCTTAGCAGTATGACATGATATGTACAGACCCTGCATACACAAATTAAAGCAGTACAGAAACAAGTCTTTGATTACATTCCAGATTCGAGAAGTGACCTGAGAAGCCACAAAACTGACCTAGGTGACTGGGTGGTCCTTAAAATGCACGTGAGAATATTATATGATTCACTTGTAGAAAATACTGACACATAGTACAGTGACTGTTGGATATGTCCACACCCCCCCAAGTGCTAGGACTATGCCTTATCTAGCAATTTCGTTAACCTGGGAGGAACTGTCCACTATGTCTTGCTAGTCCCTAAGTAAAGATTATGCAATTCTAATTCTGAATCTGGACTAAAGAATGGAACATCACTAGAGTACCCTTACCCATAGCAGCATGGACACATTCAGTTTTATCCAAGTTAACCTCACAGCACATGAGGGTCAGAGTGTGAGTGTATTAGTACAGAAAGGTTAGGAATTTAAAAGTATCAGTCCTAGTAAAGTTGAAAATGTCAATAGGAAAGTCCTCAATTTGTGATAATGTCGGAATACATGTTGGTGTAGAAGCTACTTGCTTAGTAGTAGATACTCATGGTCCAAAATGGGAAGAGAGTAAATATTTCCTTTTAGTAGATGGTGACGAGTGTGCTGCATTTGGAAATGGATCTTTTAGTAATCAGGCCCCTCAAGAAAATGATAATAACTTTGAATGTGGGTTTTGGACTACAGATAGAGGATTTGGGGATAATAAGAATATGCGTGTGCATTAAGGGCGACATGTATGAACGGGGCTGCAGCAGATATTTGGTGTCTTTCAAGCCATGTTTAAATCTCCACCATGCCACTCTCGGATGCGTTACATAGAACCTATGGCATTTTTAATGCGTCCAATCTCGGAGGTGGCGCGCACTATAACCGTAGCGAAGCTGCATATCTATAGCTTCACTACAGCATTTCTAGATGCATTACAGCTGGAACAGGTAGAGCACTTTCAAAGTTGTATACCTGAGCCAGAACTGTCACCCTAGCACTAGAATGTGCCTCTGCAGAGCGGGTTCATGTTAGGCGAATGAAATTTGGCGTTAATGCACCATATTTCATACATGTTGCCCTAAATGTTTAGCGCTCACCATAGGTAGAGGTTACAGGAAACTGAAAGAAGAAAATAGTTGTATCTCGCTGTGACTTGTGAGAATATATTATCTTCTCCCCAGGGAATGGGCAGCCTCAGTATGTGTTATGAGCTTAGTATGGGTAGGTGATGACCCTTTCTCTTTGTGGAATCCAGCATGGGGAATAGGGAAAAAGAAGCATCTAGATAGGACGTCTGGCTGACAAAACCCCAAAGAAATAGGTTCAAATCTTATAATATTTGCTCAAAAAGGGGGGAATTGTGATTGTTATTTTATCAGTTTTATATTTATATGATGTTAGATATATACTTTTCAACAAAGTTTCTTTTATTCTCTCCAAAGAACTGATGTATTTTGAATGTTAATAGACATGGGGGCCCCTTGTCGAGGCAGACAGCAAGGAGCGTAATAATTGAAAACATGGAAAGGAGTGAAAGAACAGGAGTTTTGTCTCAGCAGCAGGATACGTCAGAAGGTTCAAAGCAGCGTATAGGAAATTAACAAGTGGCTTTGTCGTTTAAACTGATTGACTGCTGTATTCTTACAGAGGAAGGGGGGCTATAAAATCATGAACTGGAGTGGGATTTGGTCAGACATTTTGGGTATCTACAATGCTGTATACTCGATATTGCCTCTCAATATTTGTATTGAATAAATCCTAGATATTTTTACCTTTTATTGATTTTTTATTTGAAAACCCGATCACATCTGAAACACTTTATTAGTGGTGACAGTGTTCTTAGGTTTATAAGCGTTTCCTCCAAATGTAACAATGGTCATTACGGCCAAACAGTTCAACTTTAGTTTCGTCTTTTTAGGTCTTTGTTTCTGTGCATTTGCAAACATTAATCTGGCTTCTCTATGTTTCTTTTGGAGTAATGGCTTCTTCCTGGCAGAGCGGCCTTTCAGCCCATGTTGATACAGGACTTGTTTCACTGTGGATAATGACACAATATTACCAGCTTCCGCCAGCATCTTCACAAGGTCTTTTGCTTTTGCTCTTGGGTTGATATGCACATGTCGAACCAAAGCACGTTCATCTCTGAGACACAGAACCCGTCTCCTCCCTGAGTGGTATGATGGCTGGACATTTCCATCTTGTTTGTACTTGTGTATAATTGTTTGTAAAGATGAACGAAGCTCCTTCAAGTATCTGAAAATTGCATCCAAGGATGAAACAGACTTATGCAAGTCCAAAATTCTCTTCCTGATTTCTTGACAGATTTATTTAGACTTTCCCATGATGTTACACAAAGAAGCAGTGTGTTTCTGGTGTGATATAAAATACATCCACAGCTGTTTCTCTATTTAACTCATATATTGCCAATAAATCAGAAGCTTTCAAACACACACATCATCATATGGGCGGTCCCAAATTACTTCAAGGCAGAGTAATCCCAGTGTACGGAAACTTTTGACTTTGCAGAAAGTAATAAAAAAGCCTTAAAAATTATCTCTCTCATTATTTTGCATTTGGGAAATACAAATAATTTTGGTTCCTAATTGACCTAAAATGGGGAAGGTTTATACTGATTTCATGTCAGAGAGTGAGAAAAACCTGCAGATGGGGCTTTATATAAAGGGGATGGAAACTGCAGGTGTCAAGTGTACCTTCTACTATAAGAGCCTTTGTGATGAGTGGTCACACTGTAGAGCCTCTCCTGTAAGAGCAGTCACACTATGGAGCCTCTACTGTAAGAGCAGTCACACTATGGAGCCTCTACTGTAAGAGCAGTCACACTATGGAGCCTCTACTGTAAGAGCTGTCACACTATGGAGACTCTACTATAAGAGCAGTCACACTATGGAGCCTCTACTATAAGAGCAGTCACACTATGGAGCCTCTACTATAAGAGCAGTCACACTATGGAGCCTCTACTATAAGAGCAGTCACACTATGGAGCCTCTACTATAAGAGCGGTCACACTATGGAGCCTCTACTATAAGAGCGGTCACACTATGGAGCCTCTACTATAAGAGCGGTCACACTATGGAGCCTCTACTGTAAGAGCAGTCACACTATGGAGCCTCTACTGTAAGAGCGGTCACACTATGGAGTCTCTACTGTAAGAGCAGTCACACTATGGAGCCTCTACTATAAGAGCGGTCACACTATGGAGCCTCTACTATAAGAGCAGTCACACTATGGAGCCTCTACTGTAAGAGCGGTCACACTATGGAGCCTCTACTATAAGAGCGGTCACACTATGGAGCCTCTACTATAAGAGCGGTCACACTATGGAGCCTCTACTATAAGAGCGGTCACACTATGGAGCCTCTACTGTAAGAGCAGTCACACTATGGAGCCTCTACTATAAGAGCGGTCACACTATGGAGCCTCTACTATAAGAGCGGTCACACTATGGAGCCTCTACTGTAAGAGCATTCACACTATGGAGCCTCTATTTTAATAGCGGTCACACTATGGAGCTCTCCACTGCTGAGTCATCCTTTTTGCTCAGGATTACTCACCTGTCCCCTCAGGGATCACTACACTGGTCTCACGGGAGATCCACTGGTACACGGGGAAATGGTAGATCTTCCCATCAGGGGCTTTGACAGTGACATACCGGCAGTACCAGGCATCACCAATAAGGAACAAATGTGCATTCTTGTAGAGTTGCACAGACAGGAGCTCACCAAGATCCTGCTGAGTTTCAATCTCATAGTCAGACACCTATGGAGGAAAAGAGAGGGGAAAAATGGATCCTCCAAATCTACGTTATGTTGATAATATTAGTAGTATAATGTTGTACCGTGTTAGCCATAGAAAGTAGTAGAATAGTGAAGAAATCAGGCGATACCTTTTAGAGGCTAACTGAGTATATTTGATAGTGAGCTTTCGAGAGGACTAGCTCTCTTCTTCAGACTGATGTTATACAACAAACTGAAAATACACAGACTTTTTATACACACAAGACATGGATCTTCAAAGGATCTTAGAATTCTTAAAAATAACAAAATGCAAAATATAGGTACAGCAGTTATTTACAACCTGTCAAGAATTAAACAGTCTGGAAACTTGTGAGGCGTGACGGGAGTGATCAGTAATTATTTCTCTTATCTTTATATGCAATCAGGGGAGATTTGTTGCACTCACAGTTCACACATAGTTTGACATAAAGCTGGCATGGATATTTAACCCATTTTGCAGAGTTTTAAATTTTTGCATTAATTTATATTCCCATTCCTTCCTCTCCCTCAGAGTCTTAAAATCTCCCATTAAGACCGTTACCTGCAAATCTTCCATGGAATGATTTTCTCCAGAGAAATGTGCGGCCACTGGCAGATCAGTTCTGTTGTTGTTAATGGTGAATCTTGTGAATTCATACGCTGGCTGAGTCTCTGCCCTGTTTCCCCCACATAGAAGCCTGTGGTAGGACATTGCATACACATAATCAGATACACCACATTGCTAGACCTGCAGGAAAATGTCCCCCTAATTCTGTGCACCTGCTGGGACTGTGGGACAGGTACACTGTCAGCAGTGTGGATGTGTCTGCAGGTCTTGCACCTGTTCTGCAGGCAGGGTGAGGTGCCATTTTCAGTTGGGGCCTTCAGAGCGCTCCGGACAATAATGCGCCGCAGGTTTGGTGGTTGCCGAAAGGAGAGGAGAGAGGAGAGGAGAGAAATGATCCCACAGAGGCCTATATGAAACAACTTAAGAATATGATAAAAAAGTTTCCAATTCAGGCCCGGAAGCAGGTGGAATTGCTTATCCCAGAGGATCCCAAGCCGGGCTGCTTCTATATGCTCCCCAAGATCCATAAAGATGGCAACCCTGGGAGGCCTATCATTTCGGGCATTGGGACACTGACAGAGAATATCTCAGGTTGGGTGGAAAATCTCCTAAAACCCCTGGTCAAAGATACTCCAAGCTACATCCAGGACACAACAGACCTTCTTAACAAACTCAATGCCCTCGGTCCACTTCCTGAGGGCACCATTTTGGCCACCATGGATGTAGAATCCTTTTATACAAACATTCCCCACAAGGATGGAGTTGCAGCATGTCAGGTGCACCTAGAGAAACAAGACCTCCCAACGAAACCAGTCACACAGCTCATCCAGTTCATACTCAGCCTCAACTATTTTACTTTTGGAGAAGACCTGTATCTACAACAAATGGGAACTTCCATGGGGTCCAGATGTGCGCCCCAATATGCAAATCTCTTTATGGCGGCACTGGAAGGAGCATATTTATCAACATGCAACACCAAACCCATGATGTACCTCCGTTATATTGATGATATCATTGTCATCTGGACTGCGGGCGAGGAGGCCCTAATTCAATTCCATAATGACTTCAATAACTTTCACCCCACCATTATCCTTAAACTTACCTATTCAGAGAGAAAAATCCACTTTCTGGATACTACAATACACATCAAAGACCACCGGCTACTCACATCAGTATACCACAAACCGACAGACAGAACGGCCTACCTCAGGAACGACAGCTTCCACCCCAAGCACACAAAACAGTCTATTATATACAGCCAGGCTATACGGTACTTCAACCTGTGCTACATAGGGACAACAGACTCAAAGACATATTCCCAGTCCCCCCTCTCCTCTCCTTTCGGCAACCACCAAACCTGCGGCGCATTATTGTCCGGAGCGCTCTGAAGGCCCCAACTGAAAATGGCACCTCACCCTGCCTGCAGAACAGGTGCAAGACCTGCAGACACATCCACACTGCTGACAGTGTACCTGTCCCACAGTCCCAGCAGGTGCACAGAATTAGGGGGACATTTTCCTGCAGGTCTAGCAATGTGGTGTATCTGATTATGTGTATGCAATGTCCTACCACAGGCCTCTATGTGGGGGAAACAGGGCAGAGACTCAGCCAGCGTATGAATTCACACAGATTCACCATTAACAACAACAGAACTGATCTGCCAGTGGCCGCACATTTCTCTGGAGAAAATCATTCCATGGAAGATTTGCAGGTAACGGTCTTAATGGGAGATTTTAAGACTCTGAGGGAGAGGAAGGAATGGGAATATAAATTAATGCAAAAATTTAAAACTCTGCAAAATGGGTTAAATATTCATGCCAGCTTTATGTCAAACTATGTGTGAACTGTGAGTGCAACAAATCTCCCCTGATTGCATATAAAGATAAGAGAAATAATTACTGATCACTCCCGTCACGCCTCACAAGTTTCCAGACTGTTTAATTCTTGACAGGTTGTAAATAACTGCTGTACCTATATTTTGCATTTTGTTATTTTTAAGAATTCTAAGATCCTTTGAAGATCCATGTCTTGTGTGTATAAAAGTCTGTGTATTTTCAGTTTGTTGTATAACATCAGTCTGAAGAAGAGAGCTAGTCCTCTCGAAAGCTCACTATCAAATATACTCAGTTGATAATATTAGTAATAAAATTATCTGTTTCCCCAAGTCTCATCGATCTCCTCCCCTTCTGCATTTCCTCTTCCTCCCCTTTAACCCAATAACAGAAGAAGAAGTCATGACTATTCCCGTAGACTCATCCAGTGTCTTTCCTCTGGGACCTTTCCCTCCTGTTATTACCCCATTTCTGTTACTGAGTCTGAATGGACTCGATTGTTGAGCATACCTGCCGCAGCTCTATTCACTGGCTATGGGGTTGAGGAAGATAGTCCAATGGCCATTACAGGAATCCTGAAGACTTGAGTGGAGTCAGGGTCACTGGGTTTAAGGAGTTCATTGCAACCTGGTTAACACAACCAATGTCTACAAACCATAGGGTGTGGTGGGAGCTCAAGGTGATTCTGCTGCCCGAGGATCACCATACACCTGGAGCAAGTCCTGACCACAGCTAACACAGAGCGCTCACCTTCCTAGGAAACCACAGGTGGGACAGCTCTTGCTTATTGCTTTCTCCATTCACCCCCACAAGTTTGATGGCAATGGTGTCGATGGTCCCAGCAGTGAGGTCATTTCCTGTGGCCACTTTCACCTTGTAGCACACCATGTCTTCTCACCTGGATCACCTCTGCACTCTGGAATACATGTAGTGTACAGGAGTTGGTGATATAATACAATACAAGAATTTGATTAAGTTTAATAATATTTATTCATATTTACAATAATATCTGTTATAATTGCACTATTCATGCTTTATAACATATCTGATGAACTTTGTTTAAACCACCCCCCCCCCCCCCCTCCTTTATTCTGCCAGCAGCCTGGGCACTGTAAAAGTGAATAGCCATGCTGACTGGTAGATATGCTAATCAGTCACAGTCACTCAGCTCTAGTGGAGGGAGTTTGTATGACAAGAAGGCAGGGAGGTGTAGAAGAAAGTTATAAATATAGCAACATTTTGTGTTCTGGGTTCTCTCTTCTGGGGTTAATTACGATAACATCTTCTGTCTCTAGTCAGAGGTGAATCCATCATGCCACCATGACACAGGCTCTGCTGCCTTGGGCTCAGGGAGCAGCTTAACCCTAACACTCCCTGGCTGCAATGGAAAAGAAAAGATGAAGATGTAAGCAGCAGTCAAGTCGTGTAGGACTTTGAATTCTCAAGATTGCATTAGGTAAATACATAGTCCCGCCCGACCTTATGGCCTTTGGGAACCAGTAGCTGCTGACCTGGCCCAGCACCCCCAATTCGCTGAAAATATCCCAGATCTCCTATCTGTATGACATTTATGCAAGGGACCTTATTTGTTAGGGAATCACTCCTCCTCGACTAGCTGGCTGAGTGACTTGGATTGTGTGAGAAAAGTGTGTATTTGAAAGTTAACTCTCTCCTGTGTGTAAGATTGTGCCTGTAAGAAAAAACAGCCTTTTGGTTTTAAAACAGTTAACCCTATGCCTCATTCCTTTTCATTCTGCACCACACATCAAGGGCACCTCACACATCACCACGGGCAGTTGAGGGAGAGACCATCAGAGTGTGCCCCGGCTGATTACTTCCACCATCATCCTCAGCCTAGACCCCCTCTTCCCTGGTACCGGCACTAGAGGAGCATGATAGGTGCAGTCTTCACAGCGCGGCTTTTCTACTGCCAGCTTTCTAAACAGCCAGCCCTCCACTGGAAGATAGAATATGTTTTATCTTCCAGCTGATTCCTGTACAGTCAATGTACTGAGCCAGTGGGAAATCCAAAAACCTATAATGGTTTTTAGAGCAAAAACCACGGTACAGTGATGTTAAAATGCCATTGGATTTTGGACGCCATTTTAACATTTGCTGTGTAGACATAGCCTGTTGGGGATATAGGTCTCTGGAAGCGCCTTACCCTTTCCCATCCAAAGTAAACCTGCACATTACCCTGGCAGCTATGCCATGTGGTCTACATGAGACTCATAGTCACAGTATCCAAACTGTCATTATAACATTAACAGGATTTTACCACAATATAAAATGATGGCACATCGCACCTATCTCGGGAACGGGACTCCGAAAGGAACAGAGCTGATGGTCATGCTTGCACACAGCTCTCCATTCTGTGCTATGGTAGTTCCCAACAGAGCGGAACATTCCGCTCCCCTGTAATGGCAACTCCCATAGAACAGAATGGAGAGTGACTGTCGGTCCCAGAGGTGGAAACCGCACCTATCAGACAATAACGTCATATCCTAGATGTGACAGTGTAGCTAGTTATATTGTGATAGTATGTAATGTATACATTATTGGTGTTACATTGTATCCATGTATTTCCCGTTAGGGATCTGTTATGTGTAATGCTTGTATCTCATTCTAGATGACCATACAGAGGAGGAGAGCATTCCTGGTGCAGTCAGAAGGAGCACCATTAAGGCAGTACTGACAGTACTTCAGTCAGGGGCCCCAATCAAAAAGAAGCCTCCTGACATAGTACAAGATAATCATAAGGCATTACGGGAAGAGAGCTAAAAGTTCAAGCGCCCTTTATTGGATGTAACAAATCCTCTATTCACTTCTGACTCACTGAGTCATCGAAAGTGAAAGGAATTCAAGCGAAGCCAGTTTTGCTCATCTGCAGACAGCTATTTCGGTGGTTTCCCCCTCTTCGGTGCAGCGCTTCCTATCTGGTACTTAGTACAAAATATGAATTACTATTAAGTGGGGCAGCCAGATGCCTCAACTGTATGGGGTCCTGAAATTATTGATGCAAGCTCTTGCAGTGAATGTCATGCACCTGACCAGAACCTGAAGATGCCACCTGTGGTCACCCAGGCTGAAAGGAGAAGGTGACAAGGATCTTTGGTTGCATTGAGAGCTTAGGCCCATTAGTTAGGTCCATGAGATTTGAAGGAGAAATAGGCCGGTATGTGAGTTGTGCACCAGATCCAAGGGCCAAGAGATTGAGGAGCTGAGTTGTAGAGTGAACACCTATGAGAGGAAAATATTTGGACTCAATGGCTCTGTTGATTGTGTGCTTGGTCATAAAGAATCCGTGACATTTGGTGGTAGTGGTGGGATCAACAGAGCGCAGCACCATGGAGCACCACAAAGCACGCGAGCACAGATGACTGCAGACCAAGGTGCAGATTATGAGCAGAGTCAATGTATACTACCAGCACAGAAGCTACATAGTAGGATGAGAGCTGGGTTTGGTCGGAGGCTCTGCGAACAGCAAGAAAGTAACAAATTGCTGTTAGAGCTAAAGAGTTATACTAGGAGACCGTGGACTGTCTTGGAGCAGAGGTCACAGTGGAGGACAATTGCGTGGCCTGGAATGAAGCTCTGACAATGGAGAGAAGGAAACAAGTTATGGTGAGAGATAAAAAGATATTCCAAGAGACAATAGAGGTGATTGGGCTAGAGGTTAAAGTGAATGGTGGCACCATGAAGTGGGACTCGGCCCTAGCCATGGCAGATGCCATTTGGATAATACAGACAGCCTAGGCAGTGATAACCAGAAATCTGTAAAGGCTCCTGAGTGTCCTGTGGAGTCTGGTGCTAACATGCAACAAGAGACGTGTAAGCACCCTGAAGAGGGAGAAGATTCTATTCACAATGCAGAACCAGTGGGAGCAGATACAGGAGATTTCAGTGAATCTGCAGCACCCAAATATGACCGTGCTCTGGACTTGATATATGGACAATAAACTTTGAATGATTCTGGACTGTAAGGGAGGCGACCAGAGGCCTTTGAAAGCCCCATGTCAAGCTTACTTCTTGTAGGGGGGAGAGGTTGTTATGGTGTAGCTGGTTATATTGTGATAATGTGTAATGTACAGTTGAAACAAGACGTTTCCATCCACTATATAAAAAGTCCCATCTGCAGGTTTTTCTCACTCTCTGACATGAAATTGGAATAAACCTTCCGCGTTTAAGGTCAATTAGGAACCAAATTTTTTTCTATTTGCCAAATGCAGAATAATGAGAGCTAGAATTTTTAAGGCATTTTTATTACTTTCTGTAAAGTCAGCAGTTTCCATACACTGGGGTGACTCCGCCTTTACACAATCTGGGACCGCCCATATGATGATGTCATATCTTTGGAAGCTTCTGATAGGTTTATTGGCAACATCTGAGTTAATTAGAGACACAGCTGTGGATGTATTTCAAAGTACACCAGAAACCCACTGCTTCTATGTGTAACATCATGGAAAAGTCTAAAGAAATCAGCCAAGATAATAGGAAGAGAAATGTGGACTTGCCCAAGTCTGGATCATACTTGGGTTCAATTTCCAGATACCTGAAGGGGCCTCATTCATCTGTACAAACAATTATACCCAAGTACAAACAAGATGGGAATGCCCAACCATCATACCGCTCAGGAAGGAGACGGGTTCTGTGTGTCAGAGATGAACGTGCTTCAGTCCAACATGTGCATATCAACCCAAGAACAAAAGCAAAAGACCTTGTGGAGATGATGGTGGAAGCTGGTAAGATTGTGTCATTATCCACAGTGAAATGAGTACTGCATCAACATGGGCTGAAAGGCCGCTCTCCCAGGAAGAAGCCATTACTCCAAAAGAAACAGAGAAAAGCCAGATTCATGTTTGCAAATGCACAGGAACAAAGACCTACATTTTGGGAGACATGTCCTAGGGTCTGACAAAACTAAAATTGAACTATTTGGCCATAATCACCATCATTTTTAAGCCTAAGAACACCGTGTAAAACGATTCGAAACAAATGTCTATTATGAGCCAAATTATAGTGAATTATTTCTATTTTTATATCAAATTTATATAATCAACTATGATAAAGCAAAGCTCGCTCCTCTATTCTGCTTGGATTTTAAAGTATTATTGACATAATGTCTCCTTGTTTCTTGGGTACAAAGTCACAAGTCTGACTTAAGCCATGCTCTGAGATCATCACCCTTTTGTATTTAAAGCTGTGCTCGTTGTTGTCATCGGTCTGAGAGGTGCTAATTGCAGGTAACATCTAGTGGTTACAGCAAAGTTGACTGTGGCATCTAACTCAGTGAGAACCGGTGACACACGCCGTTCCTCACTCCGATCTGAGCTCCCGTGTTGAAATCACGGGGATCTGATCAGTGAACATGGCAGCTGGAAGCCTTGTGAAGGTTTCTATTGCTGCCCCAGGCCAGAAGTGGGGAAACTGCCATAAACAAGCACCCTAGGTAGAATTAAAGTTACACCAAAAAAAAAAAAAGTTTTAATGTGTAAAATAAAAAATAACAAAAATTTCAAATCAACCCCTTTTGCAATTTCTAAATAAAAATATAAAATAATAATAAAGTTTCACATATTTGGTATTATTATAATGTTGTACCATGTTATCCATAGAAAGTAGTAGAAGAGTGAAGAAATCAGGCGATATCTTTTGAGTAGTGTTGAGCGATTACGTTGGCTATCGACATCGATCGATAGTCGATAGTCGGCCACCATCGATAAGGTTTTCGATAGTCGATCATCTCCGATGACCATTAAAGTCTATGGGAGAGCAACAACACCTTCATTATTACACCCAAACACGGCTGGAGAAGCTGAAATTAACATCCACAACAGTCAAATGGATACGTGCTACATCTTAGGCAACACACTTAGGTTATAAAAGCCACAGAACACGTATCTGTTATGTTTTCGTATAATACACGGTATTTTTTGCACCTTTCAATTCACCTGTGGTGACTATAGAATTGCTGTTTTAAGATTTACGTGGATGCTGCGTCAATGAACAAAGCTGGGTGCGCAAAAGTCAAAAAACACGTATCTGTTATGTTTTCGTATAATACACGGTATTTTTGGCAACAAACAACCTGTGCTGACTACAAGATTGCTGGATTGTAATTTAACTGCAAGGTGGATATATCAACAGTCACAGGTGTAATGGGTAAAATTGAAAATGAACACCTATCTGAAATGTATACTGATAATAAAAGTGGAGTTTTGCACCTAACAAAGAGACCTGCAGTTACTAGAATGATGTGTATCCAATATAAATTCAGGCTGCCCAATATCCAGGTAATATTTCAATAGCAAACTGTTAATAATAAAGATATTGCAGTGCAATGTCTGCACTAAGTCTTAGTGAACTTTATCCAGTGTTCTTTATAGATAGAGCTTGTCTGTGTTCGCCCGCACAGCCGCACTATATGTGATAACTGCAATGTGACTGACACCAGACAGAGCACCATGTCCCCCCGCACAGGTTTTGTAGCAATTGATGACAAACTGAGGCCCCCCCAAATTTCACCAATGTGATAACAGAAAATTGTACTGAAAAACCAACTGAGCCCAGCCCCCGAGACCCGAAAAATATTTTTACCTCTTTTGTGACTTAAACAAACAGCCAGAGCGCCAGCCCCCCCGCACAGCCCCCGCACTATTGTGAAAACGCAAGGGATACACCGGATGGGCCCCGAATAGACTATATGTGATAACAACAAGGACTGAACCCAAAAATGGGCCCCCCCCATTCAGATTTTATGTGATAAAGAATGTGACTGACACTGGAACCCGGCCCCTTGTCCCCCCGCAGGCCCGCACTTTAGGATAATGCAATGTGACTAAACCCCGGGGGACAGAGCGCCCCCCCCGCAACACCGCACATATTTTAAAAACGCAATTGACTGACCCCAGACAGAGCCCCAGCCCCCCGCACCCCATATATGTGATAACGAAAGTGACTCAAAACCCCGGCCCCCCCCCCCCCGCAAGCCGCACTAATGTGATAACTGAAAATGGGGCCCCGAAAACCCCCTTCCCCCCCCGGGCCACTTGTCCTCCCCCCCACCCCCCCTTTACTTTTTGGTAAAAAGCAATGTGACAACCGACAAGCGCCCCCCCCCCCCCCGCAAACCCCCCCGCAATAGGGAAAAATGCAATGTGCTGACAAGAAGAGCCCATGCCCCCCGCACCGCCGCACTATATGGATAACTGAATGGAAATGCCCCGCAGAGCCCCAAGTCCCCCCCCCCGCCGCATAATGTGAAAACGCAATTGACTGACCCCAGACGAGAACCTGTCCACCCCCCCCAGGCATTATGTAAAAAACTGAAATGTGACTGACCAGACAGAGCCCCAGGGCCCCCCCGCCACCGCACTTTATTGATAACGAAAGTGACGGGACCCAGACGAGCCCCCCCCCGCCACCCACTTTTTGTGAAAAACCAATGTGACTGACACCGCCCCGAGCCCATGTCCCCCCGCAACCCCCACTATAGTGATAACTGCAATGTGACGACACCGCAGAGCACCATGCCCCCCGACAGCCTACTATATGTGTTTAAGAAATTTTACTGACACCAGACAGGGCCCCCCCCAAAAGCCGCACTAATGTGATAACTGCAATGGAAATGAACCCCAGACAGACCCATTTTTCCCCCACAGTGACTATAGTGATAACTGCAATGTGACTGACACCAGACAGAGCAACATGCCCCCCCGCACGCCCACTATATGGATAACGCAATGTGACTGAAACGGGACAGAGGCATTTTTACCCCGCAAGCGCATATATGTGAAAAATGCAATGGACTAAACCAGACAGAGCGGCCCCCCCCCCCAGCCCCCCACTAATGTGATAATGCAATGTGATACCCAGACGAGCCTTCCCCCCCACAGCCGCCATATATGTGATAACTGAAATGTGAGACACCAGCCCGAGCCCAGTCCCCCCCCCCCCTCACTATATGTGAAACTGCAATGTAAAAGACACCAGCCGAGCCCAGTCCCCCCGCACAGTACATATGGATAACTGAAATGTACTGACCCCAACAGAGCCGCCCCCCCGCCCACCCCACTATTTGTGATAACTGCAATGTGACTGACACCAGACAGAGCGCCCCCCGCACAGCCGCACTATATGTGATAACTGAAAAAGTGCTGAACCAGAGGCCATGTACCCGCACAGCGCATAATGTGATAACTGCAATGGATACACGACAGAGCGCATGTCCCCCCGCAAACCCCCGCCTATATGTGAAAAACTGCAATGTAAACTGACCCAGCAGCCCCCCCTCCCCCCCCCCCCACAGCCCACATATGGGAAAACGCAATGGACGCCCAAAAAGAGCGCCCCCTCCCCCCGCAAAAAAGTGAAATGCAATGGACGGGGAACCAGACAGACCCTGCCCCCCCCAGCCGCACTATATTAAATTTGCAATGGGGACTGAACCGGGGGAGCGCCTGCCACCCCGCACGCCACTATATGGAAACGCAAGTGATGCACAGACAGGCGCCCCCCCGCACAGCCGCTTTATATGTGAAAAACTGCTGTACTAACAGCGAGCCCCCCCCGCACGCCGCAATATATGGATAACTGCAATGTGACGAACCAGACAGAGCGCCTCCCCCCCCACAGCCGCACTATATGGAAACGAATTGACTGACACCAGACAGGCGCCTTCCCCCCCCCCACAGCCCACAATTGGAAAAACGCAATGTACTGACACCAACAGGCGCCCCCCCCCGCCAGCCCATATATGTGATAATGAAATGTGACTGACACCAAGGCGCCCCCCCCCCAGCCGCATATATGTGATACTGAAATGTGACTGAAAAAGACGAGCCCATGTCCCCCGCACAGCCGCACAAGTGAAAAACCCAATGGACTGAAACCGGGCAGAGCGCCAGCCACCCGAACAGCCCACTTATGTGAAACTGAAATTGACTGCACCAACAAGCGCAATCCCCCCCAACCCGAATATGTGAAACGAATGTGACTGACCCAGAGAGCCCCCCCGCACAGCCCACATAGGGATACTGAAATTGTGACTGACACCAACAGAGGCCCCCCCCACACCGCACATATTGATAAAAAATGTGACTGCCCGACAAAAGCGTCCCTCGCACACCCGCATAAAAGGAAAACTGCAATGTGACTGACACCAGACAGAGCCCTGCCCCCCCGCACGCCGCACATATGTGATAACTGAAATGGACGGGAACCGACAAGCCCATGTCCCCCGCCCCACCGCCTAAAATGTGAAAACTGCAATGTGATGACACCAGAAAAAGGGAGCGACATTTTTCCCCAGGCAAACAAAAGGGTCCCCACTTAAGTGAAACTCAATTACTGAAACCAGAAAGAGCGCAGCCCCCCGCACGGGCCGCACATATGTGATAAATGCAATGTGACTGAACCAGACAGGCCCGCCCCGCCCCCCTATATGTGATAACTGCATGTGCTGACAACCACAAGACCGCCCCCCCCGCACAGCCGCACTATATGTGATAACAAAAAGTACGCCCGACAAAACCCGCCCCCCGCAAAAAGCCAAATATGTGATAACCAATTGACGAACCAGAAGAGCGCCCCCCCGCCCCCGCATTTTATGTATAAACTGAAAAGTGACTGCCCCAAAGGACGCCCCCCGCACAGCCGCACTATTGTGTAACGAATGTGATGACCCCAAAACAGAGCGCATTCCCCCGCACACCCACACTAAAAGTGATACTAAATGTGCTGACCCCAGACAGAGCCATTTCCCCCCCAAGCGATTATTGTGAAACTGAAATTGACTGCCAACAGAGCACATGCCCCCCCGCACACCCCGCACTATATGTGATAACTGCAATGTAAAGACCCAGACAGAGCCCCCCCCGCCAGCGCATATATGTGAAACTGAATGTGACTGACACCAAACAGAGGCCATGTCCCCCCGCACACCGAAAATTATGTTAAAACGCAATGTGACTGACACCAGCAGAGCCCCCATGTCCCCCCCCCCACAGCCACAAATGGAAAACTGCAATGTGACGGACCCCAGAAAGACCCATTCCCCCCGACAGCCCAAATGTGATAATGATGTGATCCCAGAAGGGCCCAATGTCCCCCCCCAGCCGCACTTAGGGGAAATGAAATGTGTAAACCAGCAGACCCCCCCGCACGCGCACTATATGTGAAAACGCAATGTGACTAAACCCAGACGACCCCACCCCCCGCCAGCCGTCTATATGTGATAACTGCAAGTGACTGCACCAGACAAGCGCATGCCCCCCCAAAACCCCGCCTATATTTTAAACGCAATGTGAGAACCAACTAGCGCCCCCCCCAAACCCGCCTATATGTATAACTGCAATGTGACTGAGACCAAACTGAGCCCCCCCACACAGGACTATATGGAAAACTGCAGGTGACTGACACCAGACAGACCCCCCCACAACAGCCGCCTAATATGTGATAACTGCAATGTCATGCCCCAAAACAGAGCGCCCCCCGCCACCCGCACTAATTTGATAACTGCGTGTGACTGAACAGACTAGCGCCCCCCCCCAAGGCATTATGGGGGATAACCGCATGGACTAACACCAGACTAGCCCATGTCCCCCCCACAGCCCACAAAATGTGATACGCAAGTGACAAACCGACGACCCCAGTCCACCCCAAAGCCGCCAAAATGGGGTAACCTGAAATGGGGGCTGAACAAAAAGGGGCATGTCCACCCCTACACCCCCCAAATATTTTGGATAATGCCAATGTGTGACACCAGACAGGGGGCGCCCCCCCCCACGCGCACTATAGGTAAACTGCAATGTGATGACAAACAGGCCCCCTCCCCCGCCAGCCGCTTTTAAATGGAAAATGCAATGGCTGCAAAAACAGAACCATGTCCCCCCCAAGCCGCCCCTATGTGTAACTGCAATGTGACTGACATTAACAAAGCACCAGTCCCCTTGCCACCCGCCTATTGTGAAAACGCAATGTGATGACCCCAGACAGAGGCCCCCCCACGCACACCACACAATAGGGGAAAATTTTAATTTGACGGACCAGACAGAGCGCCATGTCCACCCCGCACTGCCTCACTAAATGGGATAACTGCAATTTGACTGACACCAGACAGAGCGCCCCCCGCACAGCGCACTTAAAAGTAAAACTGCAATGTGACAGCAGCGCGCCGGACCAGGCCACCCCCCCTAGGGGAGGCGCCCCTGCCCCCGGGGCGGGGGCGCGGAAAGCCGCGGGCTTCGGCCGGGAAGGGGGGGCTGAAGGGAAGATGATGCAAGGTCAGTACCCCCCTTTCCCCCCCGTTAGTGCGTCGCGCCCGGGCAGCAGCAGGGGGGAATTTGGACTGCGCCCCCCCCTCTTTAGGGGCCGAGCAAACATCGAGATGCGGCGGCGCTTGGCGGCCGTCGCAGGGGGCGCCTGGTGGAGGGGGGGCAGTGCGGGGGCTTTTTAATGGGGGGCCGGGGACCCGGGCCTCTGAGCACAGCGGGCCCCTTTTTGGGGGGTTGCCGCGGAGCCGCAATTATCAGGGGAGCTTTTATTTTGGTCCCGGGGGAGCATGTCCGAGGATCCGGCCCCTCTCGGGGGGCCGCAGGAAACGCCCGCCAAATCCGGGTAGCGGAACTGGCGCCAGAGCCGGGCCGCCCCCACAGCGGTTTTAGCCCGGCACACCCCCAGGGGTCCCCCCGCCAAAGGGCCCCTCGGGGGACCCTTCAGGGAGGGGGGAGGGCTCCAACCGGGGGCCGGCCCTTTTCTCGACTGGAAGGATCCAAGTAGGCCGGGGGCCCCGCGGAGGGCGGGGGGGCGGGCCGCGTCTGGGGCTCGAAACGGGCCGCCCGGTCGCCCCCTTCGTTCAGTGGTGCGGTGGCCCGCCTGGCATGGCCGGTCGGGGGGGACCCGGGGGCAGGCGGAGGTCGACAGTCGGGGATCTCCTTTCAGAACGGAAAAAGCGAGGTGGGGGGACGGAAAAGGGGGACAGTCGGCAGCCCCGCGCAGTCAAGATACTCTGGCCTTTCCGGGCCGGGGATGGAGGTGCCTGCCCCATCCCGCGACCCGCGCCGGGCGCCTCCCCTTTTTGGGTACTGAGGGGGCCTGACCCGGCTCGTGGGCAGCAGTGACGATGGTGCATTCCTTCGAGACGGCCATTGGATCTCGTATGCGGCTGGTGGGGCCCCAGCCCCCCCGCCCCTGGTGGTATTGTCTATGTCATGTACGTTTCCATCTATTTTCTCGCAAGGGGGTTAAAGTGTGGGGCGCCAGCGCTTTGTCAAGGGGACTGATGCGAAGTTGGGGGGGGTTGCCCGGGGGGGCGGGGGGGTAGCGCCCGGGTTGCGGGGGTTTTTTTGGGGAGGTTTGAGGTTGGGGGGAGGGGGGTCGGTGGGGGCTCCCTTTAGATGCTTGGGGGGCCATGTTGTGCCGCCGCGTCCCCGCCCATGGGGATCAAGCTGGGGGACCCCAAACCCCAGGGGCTAGCGGCTGCAAAGCGGGGGGAGTGACGGTGTCCGTGCAGACAGGAAGGTTCCTCGGAGAGCGTCGGTTTTGATGACAGGGGAAGGGGGGAAGTATATGTTTGTTTTGAAGGCCCACTTGGGGCTCATTTTAAGCAAAGGTGAGGGAGAAGATATGGAAAGGGCGGTTGTTTAAAATCTTCCTTTGTGTCATGGTGAATTTTTTTTAGATAAAGGCAAGAAGAATGAGAGAAGAAAGAGGAGGGGGAGAGCGCCCGGTGGGGGTCATTCCGAGACTTTTTGCCCTTGGTTTCAGGTTTTGCGATACTTTGGGGAGTGTCATGGGGGGAAAGCGCCCGGAATTGTTCGGGCCCTTTTTTTGGGTATAGGTGCATTGGGGAGGCGAGGGCATAGGGGGGGCAGGCTTGGTTGCGGTATGCGAGCAGTTTCCCTCAGCGGAAGGCGGTTTCCTTCCATCAGGTGGGACCAAAGGTAGGCTCTGGGTTGAAAAATTATGGGGCCCCAGAGTTCGGGGGAGCCCCTTTTTCGGGGGGCCGGGTCAGCCGGCCAAAGGGGGGAGTGGGGGGAGTAGGGAACAGGGTCTCAGGCCGGGGGGGTTTTAAGCGGGGGTTGCTGGTGTTTAAAGGTGGGCAGTGAAATTTGGGTTCCCGGGTTCCGATTTAGGGCCTTTTTTCTCCTTTCTGGCCAGCTCCGTCCCCCCCATTTCCCCTTGTTTCAAAAGGGGGGGGCAAAGGGGCCGGGGGAGGTGGGAAGGGGGGGACGCCGGTGAACTGGGCGAGGCACCTTTTTTAGCCCGCTTTCCGGGTAGGAGACAGCGGGTCTGTTGTCGGCGGGGTTCAGGCAAGGGTTTTTTCATTCCGCCGCCGGCACACGTTACCTTTTTTTACTAAAAATTTTTCGGGCGGCCCCCGGCATCCGGGGGGGGGCAGGAGAAAGTTGGCGAAGGAGGTAGGTTAGGGGGGGATGGCGGGTCCGTTTGAAAGCTCTACCCTTTCCGGATTTGGGGGTGTCTCCCCTGGGGGTGGGCCTAAGAAAAGCCGGGAAAGTTCCCGGCTCATCCCCCATTTGTCCTTTCGAAAGGTCAATCGGTGGCTGGTATAGCCGGGGCTTTGCCCGTTTTTTTTAAATCTTTCGATGAACGGTGTATTTTTGCGCGTATTGGGGGGTTACTAATGGCAAAGGCGGAAAACAGTCGGCTTTTTGACTTTTTAACCGGGTTTATGCAGATAGTTTGAAACTGTTAGGTGTTTTGGGGCGGGAAGTTTTTTGTGTCGTTGTTGCCGATGGGGTGCTCGTATCGTGTGCCT
>JAODAL010027494.1:0-54856 GCA_025379985.1 Phyllomedusa bahiana
TGTCATCATTCCCGTTATGCCTGCTCCTTTATTTTCATGGTTGCCTCCCCTTTTAGTTAAAGATTCAGATAGAAAAATTTTTTAGGGTCTTTGCTTTCCCTTTTAAAAGAATTTTAAGGAGTTAAAAAAAAAAGAAAGCCAATTTGGGTTTCCCCTAGTTTTCCCCCTGTCAGGGGTTTGTAATTTTTTTTGTACCAAAAATAATTTTTTGGGGGTATATAGTAAAATTTGTATAAATTTTTCTTTGTTAAAAACAAGGTCTCATTTAAAGTCTGCTAACTTGTATTCCTTTGGGTTTGTAGTGCCCGATTCTTTATATTTTTTTTTGTTTCCCTAAATCCTATGTATTTTAGGTGCCCCTGTATACAGTTTAAGGCCTTACGATTTTAAAAGTTAAAAAAAAAGATTGATTCCTGTTTTTGCCCTTTTTTGGGCTGCCTTTATATTTGCTGTCATCTAATCTTTTCAAATTAAGGGGGCCAAATGGTTTGGAAAGGTTACCAATTTTTTGTGGATATCTAAAAAAAACCTTTGTTTTTTCTGGAGACTGAATGTAATTTGTAATTAAAAAATTTAAAACCTACATAGTCATTAAACTAAGAGAAAAATGGAGTTTTTGTGCAAAAAAAAATAATCTCGAAAACAAGGAAATTTTAAAAAAATAGCATTATATGGGGCCAAGAATTTTTTGAAAAAGGTGTTTTAGTACATGACTCTTTGTTTGTTTTTTATAGCTTTATGCTGGGCCTTTATTAACTTCAGGGGGGTTTGTGGCAGGGGGTTTCAGAGGTTTGCAGTCCCGGGGGGGCCCAAACCCGAAAGGGGCCCCAAAAAACCCGGGGACAAAAAAAAGACACCAGTTTCTGTTAAAAGGCACATGGGAGCTGAGGGGGGCCCCCATTTACTTTTTTTTATAGGGCCCAGGAGCTTTAAATTGCCCCTGAAACCTAGAAAATTTTTCCAGATATACAAGGGGATTGAGCTCTAATTAACCTTTATTTACATAAAGGGCAAAATACTTTTAAAGATTGGCATTTATGGGAAACTTTGGGGTCCTTTTGGGAAAGACATAATCAAATTTAAAAAAGAGGGGAAAAAAATTTATCCCGGAGTGAACCAAACACCCAAAATTTTTAATTTTTAAATTTTTAACACATTTCAAATAGGTTTTTAAAAATTTCCCCTTGTTTTACGTAGTGTAGGGATGAATATGTCCCTTTTTGTCACGGGCCCCCGCGCCGCTCCCCCGGCCCCGCGGGGCCCCGGGGCGCATTTCCCTTTGGGCCCCCCCCCCGGGTTTTCCCCCCGGGGGGGGGTGCCGCCCCTTTGGGCCCCCGGGACGAGCGGGGGGCTGCGTTTTGGTGGAAATTACCTGAAACCCCGGCTCCCGTGGGCCCTCCGCGCCCTCTGCCCCGGCCCAGGGCGCGTGGCCCGTGTTTCCCAAGGCCTTGGGGCGCGCTCGTTCCCCGGGGGTTAAAGGGGGCCCGCGCCCTGATTTTTTGGGTTTTTAATTGCCAGGCGCTTTCCCCCCCCTTAAAAGGGTTTCGTTCCCCCAATTTAAATCCTTGCGGATTATGTTGCCCCGGGCCCCTAGAGAAAGCGTTTCCCAAAAAAATACTTTTGCCTTTTCCCTGTAAAAGACCCCCTTTTTCGTTTCTCAAAATCCGAAAAAACTGCCCCCTGCCCCCACCTTCCTGCCTGTCTACGCCACGAAACCCCTGCCGCCTTTCCTGACCCTTTTTGGCCTGTCTACGACCCCCGAACCTCTTCCCCCCTTTCCCCGACCTTCTGCCTGCCCCCGACTAGACTCTCGGATTACGTTCTGTACCCCCGCTGGGACCTCGGCTGCCCCCCGCAAGCAAAAATCACGGGAGGCGGGGACGACCCCGGTTGCCTTTTCCCCCGCCCGAAGCCATTCCCGCTTTGCGGGGGGCGGGGCTCTGGTGGAAAAAAAGGGGGTTTCTTAGATTCCCTTCCTGGGGTGGCCCTTTGCTTAAACATCGCTTGGTTGGGGCCGGCGGATCCCCACCCAAGGGCCTTTTCAGTTTTGATCCAGCCCTGGTTTCCCCCCCCAAGGGCCCCCTTTCCAAGCATCGCGGATTTTTACGACGATTTTTTTTCCCCCGGGAATCGCAACCCCAAAACGCACCCAAAAAAGGTCAGCGTTGGGCCAGCCCCCCCGCCCTGTTTCGGGCACTCCCCGCATCCCAGCAGCAGTCTCCCCCCTTTCCCTCCGTGGCTCCCTTTTTTTTCCCCAGTTCCGTTGGCCAAAGGTTTGGGGCCAAGTTCCGGGGGTTCCTTTTAAACCCCCCCAGCTTTGCCGGGGGTTCCCCAAACTCTGCCGGGGTTTCATAAATCAGTGCTCAAAAGCACGTGGGTTGATGGGGGGGATCAGTTTCCCTCGGAGAGGTTTTAAAGTGGGGTTTTGTGGGGGGTTACTTTCCGGGAAGGTCTGGCTTGGGGAAACCCCCCCCTTGGGGCAGGGGAAAGGGCCCTGTGGACTGGGCCCACCAGAAACCTTCCTTTCCCGGTTTTGCACTTTCGAGGAGCCCGGGCGTTTCTTTCCCCCGCCGAAAAACCGCCCTCTTGAGTCTTGGTTTAGGGGGGAGTCTTCTTTTGGGGGGCACTTTGCGGTCAATTCCGTTTCCCTGGCCCTTTGGGCTCGGGATTTGGGAAAAATGCCCGGCCCCCTGCGCTACCTTCAAAAAAGGGTCGGGCCCGCAGGGGGTTAAAAAAAACGCTTTGGCCCCGCAAGAGAAACCCCCCCGTCTCTCCCTGAAAAGGTTTTTTCTTCTTGCCACCGCATCATATAAGGTTCGGGTGAGGGGAGGGGGGAGTTCGCCCAAAAAAAGAGGCCCCGCTCGTTCCCCGTCGGCGGTTTCAATGGGCCCCGTGTTCAAACATTCTAAAATTTCCCCGCCTCAAAAAACCCCAGAGGTGGAAAAGTTTTTTCAAATGGACCCGGGGGTCCCCACTTAACAGAGCAAACTGAAACGTTTTGTTTGTCAGAAAAAACATGCCTCTATTTGCGCCAGCCCCCGGGCCCCCTTCCGCAGAAAAATTGTCCCCTTCGTCCTTTAGCCTCCGGGAAACGCTCTCACCCAGGGGGCCCTGGGGAGGCGGGCCTAGGTGCAAATTTTTAAACCTTCCACGTTTGATGATGCCAGTGGGGGTGACTTTGTTGGGTGGTCCTGGCGTTCCGGGGGTTTGCCTTCCTGGTTCGGGGTCTGCCCGGGGAAAATTCTTTTTTGCCCCCAATGGTTAAAAACCCGGGGGAAGCATTTCCTGTAGTTTCCCGGTGGGGGAAAGGGCCGGGGTTTCTTATTCCCCCGGGTCAGGGGGAGGGGGGGGGTCCCCACTGATCCCCTCCGTTATATAACCCGGGGGTGAAGCTCCAGTTTTTGTGGGGGCTTAATTAAAAAGAAAAATTTTGGTTTCCCCCGTTCCCCGTCCCGTGCTTCCTCGGCGATTTCCCCTTTGGGGTCCCCTGGCTGCAAATTCACGCCCCTACGGGTCGATTGGGGAAGGGAAAGGGAGAAGTCCTGCGTTGGGGGGCCGGAAAGCCCGAACCCATGTTGGGGGTACCAACGCCCCGGGTTTCCTAACCTTCCTTTTGCCCACCGCCTGTCAAGCCCTTGCCCGGCCCGCCGGGGCCCAGTTTCCAGGATTTTGGGGGAAAGTGTTCTCCCTGAAACAGGCTGAGAAGCTACCACCACATGTCCAAAATTTTACTGTCCCAAAAGAAACCCCCTTCCGGAAAAGTTTCCCCCACGGGGTCGGGTTTTACCCCCCCCCTGTCTGTGCCCGGAATCGGCCAAAGGGCGGCCCTTTCTAAAAGGGAGGAATTTGGGGAAAAAGGAAATTTATACGCAAGTCCCCCCGGCCCCCCGGGGGGTGGTTTTTTTTCGGCCAAAAAAAAAGACGGGTTCTTCGGGCCGTGTTTAGATTACAGGGGGGCCCCAAAAAAAAAATTTACGGTTGGAAAAAACCGCTTTCCCCTACCCCTGATATCGGAGCCTTTGGGCGGGCCCTTGTGGAGCCAAGGTGTTTTCCAAATTGGAAACCCCCGGGGGGGTTTTATAAAACCCCGTCAGGGAAATTTTTAAGAGGGGGGCGGTGGAAAAAAAAGCCCCCTTCCCAAAAACCCCGGGGCGGCCATTTCGGTAATTTTCGTAATTGCCTTTTTTTGGGTATGCAACCCCCCCCAGCCGGGGTTTCCCGGGGTTTTTGTCAATGACGTATCAGAGACTTCTTACACCTGCTTTTATAGTGTACCTTTGGGCGATATTTTGAAATTTTTTTTCCTTTTCGCACAAAACCTCCCTCGGGTACAAAGTTCGCCCCGGGCCCCCGAAAGCCTGCGGAAAAAATCGCTGTATGCCAAGGGGGGGAAAAAAATGTCGGGTTTTCCCCCGGCCAGCCTTCCTTTTCCCGGGGGTTTCATAGTCTCCCCCACCCCTTTGGGCTGCAGAAAGGACCCAGTAAGTTTTCCGCGGGTCCTGGGAGTGGCCCCCGCCCTGTCGGTTTCGGGCGATTCAACGCTTTTTCCCGGGGGGTTTGCCAAAATATTACCGGCAGTTTTTTTCCCCCTTTCTTGTGGGGGGCTCCCCTCGTTTGGCCCCCCAACCCCCGGGAAAAATGCCAACCCCAGTTTTTTGGGCCCCGTCAGCGGGAAAACCCTTTTTTCTACAACTGAAAAAACGGCGTTTTTTTTCGGTTTAAATCCTGGTTGTCCTGATCCGGGTAGGCCCCCTTTAAAACCCCGGAAGTGGATGGGCCCCTTTTCCCGGGGGAGCGAGGGGGGGGGCCTATCAGAAGGGACCTAAAGGCAAAAATGTTTCTTGCGGTTTCTTCTCCAAGGGCCTTCTCGTCGGGGCCCGAAAACCCAAATAACACCTTAGGGAGATCGGAAATTGCTGGCCCTCAAAATTTGGGACTAGAGGGAGTGGCGAATTTGCTGGGGGGGGCCCCCCACCCATTGACGGGTTTTACGGGCCCCAAGAATCTTCAGGTTTCCTCCAAAGGGGGCCAGGTCTTTAAAACCCCGCCAGGCCCCGGGGGGTCTTATTTTTATCTCGCTTTTTAAAATTCAGGATTTCACTTCCGGGGCCCGCCCGGGAAAAACGCAAAGGTTTTGGCCCCCCTCCCGGGCCCCTGAGTCCTGGAGAAGAAAACCCGTGTCCCAGCACATCTTTGGGTCCGAAAAGGCTGAGTTCTGTTTGGCCCCCGGTGGACCTTTGGAGGGTTTCCACCCGGCAATGACCTACGTTCGTCCTGCGCTTTAGAGGAGAATTCTGGGTGGGGGCATTGGGTTTTCTTCTGGGGTGGGCACCCGGGATACGAAAGTTTTTCCCCCCGCCCTTTATTTTTCAAAGGGCCCCTTTCTGGTGGCCGACCCTGCCCCAGGAAAGTCCAAGACTTTGTTCTTGCCCCGTGACACATGGCCCGGAACAAGGGTTTCCCCCGCCCTTAGGCCCTTTGGGCCTCTTAGTCCCTTGCCCACCCCCGGTTTTTCCCCCTTTGGGAAACTAATCGGCAGGACTTCAAATTTCCCGGGCCCTTCCCCCCCTCTTTTTAGGGGAAATTTTGTCATCTGGGTGGTCTCGGGGGTAGATTCTTAAGAGGGCCCATTGGGGGCCAATTTCCCCCGGGGGTTTCCCCTTTGGGGCCCCCCCTTTTTCCAAACTGGGGGACATTTTTCCACCCATAATTTTTTTTGTCTGCCCTGGATTTCCCCTCATATCGTGTTTTGATCGGGGTGTCCAAATTTTTTCTCCAAATTTTTTGGCGGGGGCCCCCCGTGTTCTCGCTTAAAAAATTTTAAAAAGGACCTTTTTCCCTTTTTGCCTTCCACCAACCCCAGAAGAAAAAAGGGGAAATTTGGGTTTTAGGGTGAAAAGTTATTGGGCGGGGAATTACCCTTTTCGCCCAATTCGCCCTCCGCCGGCCAAAAGGGAAAAAGGACAATGGGCCCGGGGGGTTGGTTCCGTGGGCCGAAATTCTTCCACAAACCATCGGGACTCTGATTCTAAGGGGGTTTTTCCATTCCTGGTGGTTACGGTTTGTCACCCCGGGCCCCCCCCATCCCCCCTTGGCCTTGATGGACTTAGAAGGGGTTCCCCGCTGTGGACTACCAAATAATTTTGGGCATTTAAGGGGCCATTTTTGGGGGGGCCCCAAAAGTTGCCTTTGGGCCCGGGGCCCATACCCCCCCATGGAGACCCAGGGGCCGAAAGAGAAGGAGGGGCCCCGCCCACGTTCCAGCCCTGGAGTTAAGGGTGTGGCTTCCTTTTGGGCCCGGCAGTACGCCCTCAAAAGGGGCCCCCGGATCCAAATTGGGGGCCAAAAGATTTCCGGGCCTTTTTAGAAGTGGCTCCGGGGCCCGTTTAAAACCCGTGTGCTTTCAAGGGTCTGCTTAAACCCCCCTTTTTTAGAATTCCAAAAAGCCTTCCAAGCTCCCTTTTCCTTTAAAACCTTTTTGGGCCTGAACCGATTCTCCCAGAGGAGCGGTTTTTCTCCCTTCCTGTGCTGGAAAATTTTTTTATGCTTTTAATGTGAAAGGGCATCTTAGACTTTAAATCGCAAAGGGGTAGGGGGATTTTTTTTGTTTTATTGGAGGGGTTTTGGGGCCCCGAAGAGAGGTCCTTTGGGAAACCGGAATCCAATATTCCCCTGAACCCGGGGCCCCTTTTCCAAAAAGTTTCTTCACCCCCTAAAAAAAGAGGGGGGAAAAGGGGGGAAAAGGGGGGGGTTACTGTCCGGCCCGCGGGCCCCTCCCCCGGGCCCGCGGGGCCCCCGGGGCGCCGTGGGGCCCCTCCCGGGTGCCCACCGGGGGGGGGGGGGCCCCGGGTTGGCCCGGGGGGGCCGCGCCGCGGGCGAGGCGGGGGGGGGCTTTGGGGCTGCCCCTGGGGCTTACCCGACCCCGTCCCGTTTCCTCGCGCCCTTTCCCGGCCCGGCCCCAGGCGCGCGTGGGCCGTGTTCCCAAGGCCCCGCGCGGGGGCCGTTCCCCCGGGGGTTTTAAAGGGCCAGCCCCTGATTTTTTGGTTAATTGCCGGGGCTTCCCCCCACTTAAGGTTAGTCCCCACAATCACTCCTTGCTGGGGTCTATGTTGCCCGGGCCCTAGAGGGAAAGCGTTTCCAAAAACATACTCTCCCGCCCTTTCCGTTTTACCAGACCCCTTGCTTGGGTTTTTCAACTGAACCTCTGGGCCCCCTGCCCCGGGGCCTTCCCGCCGGGCTTTTCGACCACGAACCCCCTGCGCCGGCCCTTTACTTTTCTGCCTGTCTTTCGGGGCCACGAACCTCTGCCGCCGCCCTGACCTTCTGCCTTTCCAGACTACGACCTCGGACTCCGATTCTGTACCACGCGCACCTCGGATGCCACCCCCAAGCCCAAGGGCCGTCAGGGGGACGACCTGGTAGCCTCAAGCCCCAGCAAAACCATCCTGCTTTTTGGGGGGGCCTTTTTTTAAAACCGGGGGGGACTTGAAATTCCGGGTTCCCCGGCGTTGGGGTTAGCTATCAAACGCTTGCGGTGGTTCCGGGGGATCCCCACCCAGCCGTTAACTTGTTTTTAAATTTAACCCCTGTTTTTCCCCCCAAAATTCTTAAAAAAATTTTGGCTTTGGGATTTTTTCCAAAATTTTTTTTTTTTCTAGTCCCAAAACCCTTAAAATGCAACCCTAAAACCCCGAATTGTGGTTTGAATATTTTAAGCCTTTTTTTACTCTTCACCCCTCCACGTAATTCTTGGCCCAAAGGTTTTCCGTGCTCCCGAGGGTGTTTTCCCGTCCCCTGGCGTCAATTTTCCCTCCCACTTAAATTTTTGGGTAGTTATCCCCAAATGGAAGTGGAAATCGAAATGAAGGCCCCTGTCCCCGATTTCAGGGGGGTAACTAGGGGAAAACCCGGGCCCTAAAACAAACCCTTTTGGATGGGGGGGCCCCCCACCCCCCCCCCTTCTCCCCCCGCCCCGCCCCTCCCTGACCCCCGGGCCTTTTAAAAAGGGGCATGTTGTTAGGTAATGTAGATAAAAAACAAAGGGGGAAAAAACCTCACTTTTACAAAAATCCCTTATACTGCTTTCCAAAAAAATCCCCTATTTCCAAAAAAACCCAAAATTACCAAAAAAAACCCATAAAATATGGACTTTATTACACCGCCAGAACACGGAAACCCCAAAATTTCCAACCCCTAGTGGACTGAATAATTTCCCCTACACTATTTTCTATTTAGTACACAAAAACCAAATAGTTTTCCGCCAAAATAGTGACCAATAAGTTGGTATTTATAGTGTACACAGGCCTGAGACTGTAATTTTCGCACGAGATTACCGTGTGTTACAAGACCCCTCGCTACGTTTCTCAACTCCGATACCTCTGGCCGCCTGCCTGACCTTCATGCCTGTTCTACGACCACGGACCTCTGCCGCTGCCCTGACTTCTGCCTGCCACGGACTCACGATTCTCGGACTTAGATTTGTTCCAACGCTGAACCTGGCTGCCACCGCAAGCAAAGTCTCGTCAGGGGGGACGACTGGTAGCCTCACGCCGCAGCTAGTCCATCCCGCTTTTGCGGCGGGCTCCTCTGGTGAAAACGGGGGGTACTTAGATTCGTTCCCTGGCGTTGGCTTAGCTATCATCGCTTGCGGTTGGTCCAGTGGATCCACTACCCAGCCGTTACAGGTGGTGTATGTGTTTTTATTTTATTTTGTATGTTTTTATTTTACTTTTTTTTTTTAACTTGCCCCCATAGGGGACTTATAACAATTATATTGTGGCAGTGTTGATGGGGACAGACGGAGCCCCCTTCCTTTGTCTTTCCCTTAGCTGTCGCTACGGGGCTGATGCTGCTGGATGCCAGCTGTAATGCACAGCTGGTTTCCCCAAGCGATTGTGCAAACTGTATTTTAGGCCTCGTTCACACGGCTTATTTCGCCGCGTATTTGACCGACCGGATTGTCGATCGGCAATCCGTCGGAAAATCCCGGTTCACGATAATAAGTCACAGGCCTATTTTTCTATTGATTTTTCTTCAATAGATTATACGTCTCGTCGTTCACAACGACGCGCGTATTCGTTCCGGATTGCCGCCGCGATTGTAGTCGGCAATCGGACCGGATAAAACAATTCACATGTCAATTATTTCCGGACGGATTCACCACCCTACAAATGTTTGTGATGGTTTGGAATTCCGTCGGGGAAATCAGTTACTAATTCGTGCACACTTAGTGGCACTTATTTGCAACTGAATTTTCAACTGATTTCAGAACGTATTTACATCGGAAATCCGTTGTAAATACGTTCTGAAATAAGCCGTGTGATCGAGGCCTTACAGTTCGCATAATCCTCAGGACGTAAACTGCGTTCATTTGTGTTAACTCCTATGCGACTAGGACGTAACTTACATCCAACATCGGGAATGGGTTAAACTGCATATACATCCTTGTGAGAGGTAGAACACAGAGATAAAGAGGCAAGAGGCAGAGTATAAGAGGCATGTGCAGTAGCTGTAATTCTGGGCCCCATAATCAACGCCACAGGTGGGCCCCCAGAATGAAATTCCATTGGTGTTTCTTAGGCACCCTAGCCCGAAACTGCTTTCAGAGGCCTGTTACCCAGATTGGTGTGGGTCCTGTACTTATTAGACTTATCATATTCTATTTGCAGGGGCGTAACTAGAGAAGCCAGGGCCCCATAGCAAACTTTTGGATGCCCCCCCATCCCTGTCCACAACCATTGTAACAGGACATACTGTTAGATATTGTTGATAGATACTAGGCGGCTAATTCCTCAACATAACATATCACCATCCTTACTGCTACCTATCAATCCCACTATACTAAGACAAGCATTATCCAATAACTCTATTACCATTTTTAAAAGGGACCCTGATTATTCCACCACAACACAACCACAAAATTACCACCACTTAGTGACCCTGGATTATACCCTACACTATTACTGGATCAGTCCACAAATGACCATTACTATCTAATAATTAATAATAATAATATGATAGTAACTATAGTGAAATATAGTGGTATATACCAGTGTACACATGGCTCTGCAGACAGTTATATAACCACCATTACAGTGACCATATAGTGGTAGACCAGCAAGTGTACACAGGCATGCAGACTGTTTATATAAACCGTTACCAATACAGTGACCATATAGATGGTAGACAGCAGTGTACACAGGCCTGTGCAGACATTAAGTGATTACAGTGTAGTTTACATCTTGTGACTCACAGGTGCGTTTCTCTGGACAGTCGTTGACTTTCCCCTTTGATTCTGCATCCGATCCCCGTCAGCATTTGATGACATCTCAGAAACCACTTGTCCCTGCAGATTTAGACCCCAAAATATCATTGAATCCTGACTTTCCAGCTCCTGCCGCCCCTGGCTATATGGGGTCATTTAGGCAGGCAGGCCTTAGGTTAGGATTTATGGGGCCCCAAATAGCAAGAGTTTAGGTAGACAATTAGAGTGCCCATATAGGCAGGCAGGGTTTAGGTAGCTATAGGGAGCCATACAGGTAGGGACAAGGGTTTAGGTGGGCTATAGGGGCCATATAGTTAGGGTTTTTATGTAGCTAAAGGGGGCACCCTATAAGTAGGAACAGGCAGCCTTGTGGGGGTATATGGCTGGCATATAGGGGTGTACAGGAGGCATAACTGGGGGCTGTACAGGAGGCTTATGGGGCTGTATAGGCAGGCAGGCAGGCATCTAGGGGGCTGTATAGGCAGGCGGCAGGCATATAGGGGGATCTATAGGCAGGCGGCAGGCATATAGGGGCTGTATAGGCAGGCAGGCATATGGGGGCTGTAATAGGCAGGCAGGATATGGGGGCTATAGGCAGGCATATGGGGGGTCATAGGCAGGCATATGGGGGGGTATAGGGAGGCATATGGGGGGGTAGTAGGAAGGCATTTTGGGTGCTATAGGCAGGCATATGGGGGCTATAGGGCCGGATATGGGGTCTCTGGCAGGCATATGGGGGGCTATAGGCATGCATAGGGTTTGAGGGCATAGGCAGGGCATATGGGGTTTTAGGCTGGCATATGGGGTGTATAGGCAGGCATATGGGGATGTATAGGCTGGCATATGGGGGGGTATAGGCAGGCATATGGGGGGGTATAGGCAGGAATATGGAGGGTTAGGCAGCATATGGGGGGTTAGCAGGCATATGGAGGGGTCTAGGCCGGCTTATGGGTGGGGTATAGGCAGGCATATGGGGGTGTATGGCAGCATTACTGGGGATGTATAGGCAGGCATATGGGGAGGTATAGGCAGGCATATGGGGGTGGTATAGGCTGGCATTGGGGGGATTAGGCAGGAATATGGGGGCTATAGGCAGGCATAGGGGGGCTTTAGGGCAGGCATATGGGGGGCTATACGGCAGCCATTATGGGGGGATAGGCAGGCATGCATGGGGGGTTATAGGCAGCATATGGCGGGATATAGGGAGGAATATGGGGGTATAGGCAGGCATAAGGGGGTATAGGCAGGCATAGGGGGGCTAAGGGCAGGCATATGGGGATGTAATAGGCAGGCATATGGGGGGATTATACGCAGGCATATGGGGGGGTAATAGTGGCAGGATATGGGCTACATGCAAACTCTCCGTTTTTGGCCGGGGGGGTCCCGCTATTTGGGGTCCCCCCGCCCTCACGGGGGAGTTGGAATTCCTCCCGCCGACAGCACGGCCGAGCGGGTGGTCCTTTAAATGACCGCGGCGCGGAGTAGCCGCTGGTGCGCTACTCTGGCGCCGCGGTCCGTTCACACACAGGCGGGTTTGTAGCGGGCGCTGCGCCCGCTTCACCTCCCCGGGGCCCCGGAACCTCGCTGAGCAGGTGGAGGCAGATGGGAATCGCTCCCTCCTGCCTCCTCCCCCTGTATGTCCCGGCGCCGCTGTGAGCCCCGTACACTGATGTTCTGCGTTAACTGAGGAGAAGTGACGCGCGGCTGCATCAATTCACCTGTGGACACTGATGGGGAGTATGTCCAGGAGCGGGCCGCTCTGCAAGGAGCGCTGGTAAGGTAAGATGGATTTTATTATTCTTTTTTTATTAGTTTTAGGGGAGGCACTGTCTGGCTACAATGGGGGTCTACCTGGCTACAATGGGGGGTCACCTAGATTCAATGGGGGCCATACCTGGCCAAAGAGGGGGGCCACTACCGGGCTAACAATGGGGGGCACTACCTCGGGCAACAGAGAGGGCACTTCCCTGGCTAAACAATGGGGGCACTACATCGGCTACAATGGGGGGTTTACCTGGCTACAATAGGGGGCATAACTGGCTAACATGGGGGGGGGTCTACCTGGCTAACTTGGGGGGGGGGTCTACCTGGCTACAATGGGGTGGGGGCACTACCTGGCTACATTGGGGCCTACCTAGGGCACAATGGAGGCACACCTGGCTACTAATGGGGCGCAATACCTGGCTACCTAAAGGTGGGCAACTACTGGATCTATAAGGCGGGCACTCCCTGGCTACTAAAGGGGGCACTACCTAGGTACTAAAAGGTGCAATTACTGGCATACATGGAGGCACTACCTGGGCTAAACAATTGGGGGGCACTCACCTGGTTAACAATGGGGGCACTACCTGGCTACAGAGGGGGCAACATAACCTGGCAAACAACGGGGCATCTACCTGGCATCAGAGGGGCACTACCTGGAAATCAATGGGGCATTACCTGGCAAACAATGGGGGCACTACTGGCAAAACTTTGGGGTAGGCTTCTACAACTGGCTAACAAAGGGGGGGCATCTACCTGGCTACTAATTTGGCTCTTCCTGGCTACGAGAGGGCATCTTTTGGCTACAATGGGGGCATCTACCTGCCTGTATGGGGCACTTTCCTGGGTATGGAGGAGTACTACCTGGCTATAAGGGCATCTACCTGGCTTTCTTCCAAAGACGTTATGCAGTTAGGTGGAGTAGGTGTGGATTTTCTGAAAGGGTCTGTGTGGCCATACCGTCAGATGGGCGTGGACCATGCAAATGTTTTTACCCACGGCGGCTTACTGCGCGCCCCCGCCATTCAGTTATCTCCTGCTTTTTCATTTTCAAAAGTTGGCAACTATGCATATGGGGGGTATAGGCAGGCATATAGGGTGTATAGGCAGGCATAGGGGGCTTATCGGCAGGCTTAGGGGGGCTTATAGGCTGCATAGGGGGGCTATAGGCAGGAATATGGGGGGATATAGCAGGCATATGGCGGCTATAGGCAGGCATTGGGCGTAGGTTCAAATAAGGAACAACTTACTCACCTCAGTCCACGCTCCCCCGATGCGCCGCTCGCTCCGCTCTGCTGCTCTCCCTGCAGCCTCTGCGCTGCGCTGCCTCTGAACGTTCGGGCCCGGGGGGGCTCCAGGGGCAGTTCAGAGGTGTATGCGACGGGATCCCGCAGCTCCCCACCCGCCCGCAGTTAACTGTTAAAGGGGCCTTGTCTCGTAACAAATGATTGCGGGTTTCTAATTAAAAAACAAGCAGCTTTGCAATATATGTTCATTACAAATGTACTACTGATTTTGAGTTGCCCCTGTTAGTAGGGAGTGCATCAGCATCTCAAATTTCATATAGCAGCCGACACTGTTGATTTATCTTTTACTGGCTGTCAGGTCTGTATGACTCATCACCTTTGAAGACAGGGTCCAGAGCAGAGAGCCCCTCCCACACGGAATGCTTCTGTAGTGGAGGGAGGGGGAGGAGAGGACTTCTGGCTTCTGTGGTCTGTTGTGCCTGGATAACCCGGTGTGTGACTGCTTCCTCTTGCTCTATCACAGGTAGATTGTGACAGCAGTGACCATGTGTGTTAATATAATCCATGATGTGTCTGGTGAACTGTCATATACTAATTAATATACAGATATCTCGGCCTGTGAATACTTATGCTGTGCTGTAATAGTGACACATAGTACACTCTTCCCAGCTTGCCCTGTGTCTGTTCTGACAGGGTTTGTTGTTGTGGAGATGTGGAGACTTTGTAAGCTAAGCAGGGGATCTAAGTAACACATGATCCCCTCTGCTATTAGCATAACAGCAGCTTCACAGACCTCTCTACACTCATAGATCCAGCCTCTCTGCAAAACAGACCTAGGCAGGCACAACAGGTTAACTCTGGCAGGCAAAACCCCCTCCCCTGCTGTATTGAAGTTAAGGAGCTGCCTGTGTGCTGAAGGGGAGGGGGGAAGAGGGGGGAAAAGAGGGAGCAGAAGAGGACAAAGATGCACGCCCCGCAATTCAACTATCAGGTCTCACTGGACAGGCTGAAAGTCTTGTAATGAGACAAGCTTTAAGTTCACTGCTGGTGGGCCCAGGAGCGGCATTACGGGGTAGCGGATGCGGGTAGGGTAGCAGCTGCCCTGGGGCACACTAAGCGCAGGGCCCCAATTAGCACTGTTACACTGCTACCCGGTAGTTACGCCCCTGTCTATTTGGTTGCCATCAAAGTTTATGGTCGGGGAGGGATGGGGTTTTTCTTTGTTGCGTGATATTAAAAATATTTGAATAAAAATATTCAAATTAAAAGTCTGTTGGGGAAACACATCTTTAAACGGGTTGTATAATTTCATTAAATGGTCTTCAGAATAAGGGGTCAGTGAAAACAAGAAACTTTGCAAATGGAGGTCATTTTGCAAAGCTGATCTTGCTTTTCCACTGTCTCCCTTTTCTTCGTTTTTGTGTCTTAAACACTGTTCCCAGTGTAGCTTGGGATCCCTTCCTCCTTGCATTTATTGGCTGCCGGCTCTACTAATTTACATTCTGTCTGGCCCCCTCAGGTGTATTCACGGGGGGAGCGTGCATTCTGCCTCTCTCACTCAGAAAAAGGGGCCGTCTACCAATTTCACTCTGTACAGCCACCGGCTCGATCATTGACACTGAAGCGGCTTCAACAATCAGAAACAGCATAATTGTGCCGGTGCCTAATGCTCTGCGATGTAAGGGGCCGGCAAAATTTCACTCTGCACAGCTATCAGCTCCTCAGTGACACCAGCTGCTTCTACAATCAGAAAACAGCAAGAATTGGTTGCCTCGGGTGTCTTATGTAAACATATGAAGGGAGACAGAGTCTGTGCTGCTTGGAGGAGTTCATAGAAGACTGGATTCAACTGTAACAAACTCCAGCTCGTGAGAGAAAAAGAGAATCGTGTTCTGAGTTCATAGATGCTATCTAGACTGAAATGCAGGGTGTGCCTATGTAAACAGATCTTACACAATAAGACTGCAAAAGGAGAAGAACGACCACAGTGACATGTGGAGGGGGATGGGTTGAACACACTGACTTGGGAGGGAGCATGAACAGTGAAGGGGGTGATGATGTCATCCCCCTTCACATCCCCCTTCAGTTAAGAAACACCCAGTTGGGAGGGGAGAGAAACGCCCCTTGGATTTCTGGAAAGAAACTGATGAGAATCAAGCTTCAAGAGAACAGCCAAACTGATGAAGCGATACATCCCCTTTAATTTTAGATTTACTGTACAGAAACTAAAAAATTTTCACAGTAAATATTTTGAATCCATTGATAGCTGTATCTTACTGTATATATCTACTATCATCACACTGTTGGAATACGCTCCTCAGATCCAGGTCTAATTATGCAGATGTTTAAGTTATAACACAGAATCAATAAAACACTTAACCTATTAAGCTATTAAACAATTTCTTCTCCACTGTATTTACCGAGGAGGATGAGCTTCCTGTTGATGAGCAAAGGGAGGAGGTAAACTCCAACTTAAATGTTTCTTGTCTAACCCTAGGAAGAAGTGCACCTCCGCCTTAGGAATGATTAAAATAGACAAATCCCAGGCCCTGACGGAATACACCCCCCGTGTCCTAAGGGAGTTAAGTAATGTGTTAGATAGGACCCTTTTTTTTTAATAGATATGGACTGTATAATAACGGGGTATGTCCAAAGGATTGGAGACTAGCAAATGTCGGGTGCCAATATTCAAAAGGGGTCAAAAAGTATCCTGGAAACTATAGGCGGGTAAGCTTAACCTCTGTTGTGGGTAAAATGTTTGAAGGTTTTTAAAGCGATGCTATCTGGACTATCTCACTGAAATAATTGTATAACGCCGTTCCAGCATGGGTTTATGAAGGATAGGATTGGTCCCTGTCAGACTAATTCATCAGCTTCTATGAGGGATGTGGTAGTTAGTTACAGGACTGGATTCAGGTGCGGTGAGCACTGGATGTCATAATTTGGATTTTTCTAAAGCATTTGATACTGCTTCACATAATAGGTTGGTAAGTAAATGAGAATGATTGGACCTGGGTGGAAAATGTGTGCAAGTGGGTAAGCAACTGTCTCACTGATAGAAAACAAAGGGTGGTAATTAACGGGTCATACTCAGACTGGACCACATGTTACTAGTGGGGTACCTACAGGGGCCTCAGTATTGGGACTTATCCTCTTTTTACATTTTCTTAAATGTTATTTCACATGATCTGCACAGTTGAATATAGATCTTTTGTAGATGATACTATGCTCTGTAAAGGAATCACACATTAGAGGATTATGTGTTATTACATAGGGATACGGACTAGGTTGGAGGACTTCTGGGCAGAATATGGCGGTTGAGGTTTATACACAGTTATTTTTAGGCATAGGTCATGCATCATGGGGTAGGAAAAATCCATACATGAGTACTGTTCATATGGAAAATAAATGGGTAAAATTGGACAGGGAGTATGATAGGATTCCTGAGTGGTCAGTATTAGTTTTTTGGTGCTGACAGTGTAAGGATGGACAGCGGAATTGGCACTTTTAGGATTTTTTTTTTTTTTATTTCCCCCAAGGGTTGTATTAAAAGGGGCAGTAGTGCACATGATGGGAACATTATTCTCCTCTTATACAAAGTCACGGGTCAGGCCACACATGGAATATTGTGTACAGTTTTGGGCACCAGCACACAGGAGAGACATTGTAGAGCTTGGACAGGTTCAAAGGCGGCAACTAAAGTAATATAAAGACAGCGGGGGGACATAATAAATATGTTTAACTATATTAAGGGTCAATATAGAGATCTCTCTAAAGATTTATTTATACCCAGGACGTATCTAGAACAAGGGGGCATCCTCTACGTCTTGAGGGAAAGAAAGTTTCTACACAAACATAGAAAGGGATTTCTTTTACTGTTAGAGCAGTGCACTGTGGAACTCTCTGCCAGAGGAAATTGTCATGGTTGAATTCACTTACAGAGTTCAAGAAGGGCTTGGATGCATTTTCTGGAGAGTGAATAAACATAACAAAAGTTATTGTGGCTAGGATCTGAAGAAGGGGTCTGGGATTACATTTATAGATGTAATATATACAAGTTATAGTGACTAGGATTCTGGAGGGGGGGTCGTTGATCCAGGCGTGGGATATTATTCAGATTGCCAGAATTGGGTCAGGAAGGAATTTTTTCCTAACATTGAGGACAATTGGCCTCTACCTCCTTGGGTTTTTTTGCTTCCTCTGGTCAAACTACTTTAACACTTTAGCAACTCTTAAACAAATGGGCTGAACTGGATGGACGTATGTCTTTTTTCGGCCTGACAAACTATGTAACTACTATGTAACTTCTTGTTACTGCTACCGTAAGGGTATGTTCACAAAGGCAAATTTCGGCGCACATTTCACGTCATATTTGCGCTCTAATGCGTGCCGACATTACGGTAATCCATAGTTCTCATAGAGAACTATGGATTACGCCACCTCTCCACGCTCGTACAATACGATCGTATTGTACGCGCGAGGAGATAAGTGACATGTCAATTACTTGTGGCGAATACGTGCCGCGAGTAATGCATGTCAATGGGGCCAGCGGGCTGCCGCCCCCACCCACCCCCCACGCTCTGGGTGGACGCACTGATCAGAGCGACTTCCAAATCACGTGACGCAATTACACCATGTGAACATAGCCTAAAAAGCATGATGCTCCTTGTTACAGTCAGTACAGTACATGGCACTTGTTTTTATCCAGCGCATCACTCAACCAGTAATGATCTGATGGTATGAAAAGTCATGGTGGGCAACAACTGTCCAGTTGGACGATCACAGCAGCAATCACCAGCGACTTTACATGACCAAAGAGGATGAGCAAGCACAGTAGAGACTCCCATGCCTGCACTGGTTATAGCATGGACCCTACCTACTTCCCAGTGGTCACCACTGTATATTTACCTCCTACATATGAGAAGCTGTAGTTTTCTTCATTGGTCTCAACTAACGGAGCAGGTACAGACAATACATTTACATGTGCAGCATACTGACTCTGGTTAAATTCTTAGTATGAATTTTTGGAAAATCTGGCTTTGTACACCACTGTAAAAAGCTGCACCCAGCCTCAGTGTGTGTCTAAACGGTTAAAGAAGGAATTGAGGTAGTCTGAAACAACCAGCATCTCCCTATCCAGTCTCCTCCACTGAACAACTCTGCATCTATGTCTTATAGGGGCTACAAGTATGTGTATCAAGGTTTATTTATTTTTTTTGTATGTCCCCATATTGTAAGTAAGTAAACCTCTATATAGTAGGTAGGCACACCCCTAAAATCAGGTAGGCAGATCAATAAACCCTCTTTTCGGTAGTTAGTCCCCAACTAGACAGGTGGCTGGCCACCCCACTGGAAAGGTATATAAGCCCTATATAGTAGATATTATATAGCACACCCCTCCCCTCACACACAGCCCGCACTCCACACACACACACACACACACACACACACACACACACACCACACACTCACACACACACACTCACACAAACTCATACAAACACAACACACACCACCACACCCCTGGTAGTAGGTCCCCCATTAATAGGTAAGTAGGTTAAAAGCCCCTTTATTAGTTAGGTATCTAGGCCCCCCCATAGCTAGGTTGCCTACCCTACTGGATAGGTATATAGGCCACCTATAGGTAGTTATATGGGCCTCCAGTAGATCAATATACGGGCCACCTGTGGGTAGGTATATAGACCTCCTCTTGGTAGTTATATAGACCCCCTGTAGGTAAGTATAGGACCCTTGTAGGTATATAGGTCCTATTAGAAAAATATATAGGCCCTCTGTTTAAAAAAAGGTCACCTCTCCCCATTGCATCACTAAACAATAAATAAAATTGAAAATTCTGGGGCTTACCCTTTTTAAACGGCTATTGAAAATTCCAAGGTCCACTGCTTGTCTATCCCATCTGTGCTCAAATCCTTTTGCCCACGGCTCAAGGGCTTGCAGTAACGTCAAAACAAATATTCATGATCAAGCACATCTTGGAATAATGACATATTTATTCATATGTCAATATATAATACAGAGGGTAAAATAATAGGCAAAGCAATCTGACGCATTTCGTACACCAGACTGTCCTTGTTCACAGCGTACTATTGGATTAACCTATGGTCTTAAAAGGCTTGCCTGGCCAATTCCGTGATCACTTTCTGTTTGTGGCGTCATTCAATCATATTTCTCCACCTGTATCGAATTTCCTGGCATGCTAGGAATGATTAAAATACTACATTAAATATTATCAAACGCAAACATATTCTAGATCACTATATTGCGATTTTTTTAATACCACTTATATTATTACAATATATAACCTGTGGTCACACCGTAATTTGCGCTTCCGTGGTGATCCTCGTATCTAGCTTGGTATCCAATTATTACTTTGCACAAATAGCACTAGCTTCTGCCAATCACCTCCTCTTAGGCCGTGTTCACCACGGCTTATTCAAAACCGTAATTGCGGCCGGGATTTCGCGCAGTTACGGCTTGAATAAGCGGGGGAGGGGGGGGGGGGGGCGCTGCTCGCGGCCCCATAGACAATGCATTATTTACGGCGCGTACGAGCCGTTAATAAGGTGCATGGCACTTTCATACCCCCGCGGCAGATTCGCAAGCGGGAGGAGCGACGGAATTCTCGACTGAGAACTGTAGGGATTACGTAATAACGGGTCGGATTGGTGTAGTACTGATGCGCAAATTCTGGCGCGCAGTAAGGCTCCATCCGCGGGCGAATAAGCCGGTGTGATAAGGCCTGTAACAGGTCTATCCACTCTCCTATCGTTGTATTAACGGAAAGGTTTCCAAAGTGACTGCATGTGATTCGCGGAGGAAATGCTCATGCCACTGATTGCTGAGTCTGTTCTTTTCATAATTCCTGATATATGTTCTGATATTTATACTTTTAATTTTCTTTATACTACTTCCTACATATAGGTTTTAATCACTTTTGTGCAATCTATTAATAAATACACTGGTGTTGTTATACAATGAATACATTTTTTGTTTTGTATGTTTTAGCTATATTCACTGATTTCTTTTGACGTATCATTTTCATAGCATATTTAACAGTTGTTACATCATTTTACTCCCATTTAAAGAAGCCTGGCTGTGATAGCCAAATGTTTTTGTTGCTTACTACCGTAATCACTAGTTTTTCTATACAGTTATAGGAAGCACCGATTGGGGGCAACCTCCTTACCGAACAATAGCAATCTATTCTTGGTACGCCATTTACAAGTGTGAACAACCCCTTTGGACAGTATATTCGATGGTCATGGGGCTTCATGATGACCTGATAATTGTTTTGGGATCATGATGTAGCGTCCGATCCTAAGTTTCTGACATATCTGAATTATAATCAGTGTAATTTGCAATTTACTTACCAGCAAGAGAAAAACAACTAATATTTCATTTTTGATATAGGTTTGCATGGGGAAATAGACAGAGAAGAGTATATACCACATTATACAGAATAACCTAAAATTGGGACACAATATATGAGCAAATAGTTGTCACTCCCCATCACACCAATAACATCAATACAGTAGGAGAATACATTAGTGCAGTAGTATGTGCACATATGATGAGGACTTTGATTAAAAGAAAAACTAAATTACTGTAAAACACAGTTACCTGAAGATCGACGGGGAATGCACAAGCATAGTAAATAGTTGGAGATGCTGGCGTTTGTTTCCAAGGTACAAACAATGGAAAGTATAAGGACACCTGCTTAAAAAAGTTCCCAAAAAAGGTACTCAACACAACAACGTCTTTTCCACGGTTTTGGGACGGTTTAATTTTCGGAGTCGCCCCCCCTTTTCATTGAATAGCACAGTTTCCACTGAAAACCAGGGGGAAAAAAATGCAGTTTCCCAGTATTTCCAAACCCGAAGGGTGAAAAAACGTCCAGAAAAAACAGTGCAATTAAATACTGGGCGAATTCAATTCTTGGGGGTGGTTTTCAAAGTTTTTAGACGTTTTTAATTCCGAAAAACGTTTAAAAAAAAACCCATGAAAAAAACCCTTCAGTGAGGAATTTTTACACGGCGTACTTTTCGCACCATTTCGGTCATATTTGCCCCCAACACAGGGGAGATGCGCCATAAATTCGGGGAATCCATAGTTCCATAGAGACTATGGATTATGCCTCCTCCCCCCCCCTCGTACAAAACGATCGATTTTATGTCGGCGAGAAAATACATGTCACTTTTTCGTGCCACTTTCAAAAGCCGCGATTAAAAACATGTCTATGGGGCCGGCGGGCCGAGCACCCGAAATCACGATGGACTGCGGTGCACTTAACGCCGCAATACATCGTGGAACATAGCCTTAGGTACAATACAGCAGGTTTCTCCAGGTTTACGATCTCTCCGAAATCAAACGCTATGTACTGTAAGTTACTGATCATGAGGTTAAAAAAGTAAGTAATCATGAGGTTAAATTGATATGTGATTGATTTTTGTAACTGTGATCATGGATTGTTTTTATTTGTGTGTTTATATGTCATTGGGGAGAGGATTAAGATTGTGATAGGCGTCAGTAATTGGTAGTCCTTTATTAGACAAACTACTAATTGCATCTCAAAAAATTTGAATATCATTGAAAATTTAAAGGTGTTCTCCAGGACTATCTTTTTATTAGTTATAGGGTGTTACTGTTACGTTTCAAGGCTTTATGAAGGTAAACATAAGAGTACATGAAACAAAGGGGAACCCTTGAAACGAGTGTGGGACCATGGAGGTACATCTACCACGGTCAGGGATGTAAGGCCTAGGCCAGAATACTGGAATACTGTCCGCCGGGAGGGACAGCACAGGGACAGGAACTCCGCCAAGAGGGACGCACAGGACAGGAACTCCGCCAGGAGGGACTGCACGGGGAAAACGAACTCCGCCGGGAGGGACTGCCCCAGGGGACACAGGACTCCGGGGGGAGGGACTGCACAGCGACACAGGACTCCGCTGGGATGGACTGCACAGGACACAGGACTCCGTCAGGAGGACTGCACAGGGACACATACTCCGCCAGGAGGACTGCACAGGGACACAGACTCCGCCGGGGGGGGGACTCACAGGGACACAGGACCCCCGCCAGGTGACTGCCACAGGACACAGGACTCTGCCAGGAGGGACTGCACAGAGACACAGGACTCTGCCAGGAGGGACTGCACAGGGACACAGGACTCCGCCAGGAGGGACTGCACAGGGACACAGGACTCCGCCAGGAGGGACTGCACAGGGACACAGGACTCCGCCAGGAGGGACTGCACAGGGACACAGAACTCCGCCAGGAGGGACTGCACAGGGACACAGGACTCCGCCAGGAGGGACTGCACAGGGACACAGGACTCCGCCAGGAGGGACTGCACAGGGGCACAGAACTCTGCCAGGAGGGATTGCACAGGGACACGATCTTCGCCAGGAGGGACTGCACAGGGACACGATCTCCGCCAGGAGGGACTGCACAGGGGCACGAACTCAGCCAGGAGGGACTGCACAGGGACACGAACTCCGCCAGGAGGGACTGCACAGGAACACGAACTCCGCCGAGGGGACTGCACGGGAACACGACTCCGCCAAAAAACAAAGACGGACTCAAGGCTTGAGGCAGTGAAGCAAGCCTTAGCCTAACAACACCAATACTCAGGAAACAGACTGTTGGGAAGGAGGTGCCTTTATGGGAAAGTCACAGAAGAGGAAGTGCTGCACCTGGCCCAGCCCAGTTGGAGGAGTTAAGTGTTGCAGCGCTGAACGCATTAGCAAGTTCCAACCTCCAGGATTGAACATACAGTTACATGCAGTCAGGAGGCAGAAGAATTTGCAGCTCGTGACATAGGGCTAACAAATGTATTATGTTAAACCTTGTAATTCATACTGTAATGACTCTATACAATATATGGGCTCCTCTATTTGACTTAAATTAATGATATCAATTATCTTTTCAATGATATTCTAATTTGTTGAGATGCACTAGTAGTTGCACTTATTTGTATGCGGGATAAAGACCTTTTTGAAGTCGAAACGTTGCATGTTCTGGGTGGTTTTTGTGGGAATAAATGATAATTTTTTTGAATTTTTCTAACCCACTGGATGCTGTCTCGTCTATTGGATTTAAATATGTTTTTGCCCCGTGGAGTCAGGGTTTAAGGCGGTGCATCCCGATTTTTAAAGGTTGTGCTGCTGGGTCCCTAGTATATTTATTTTTCCATTCTAATTGGTGATGGCAATGAAATGGCACGTGACCACTGAGGCCACTGGCTAAAGCAGTCACCTACCGACCGGATGAAAATTAAAAACAAAGCAACATTGGAGTGCGAGTAGGGGATTAATGGTGAGTAAGTGGTTATATTTTTGTTGGTTTAAAAAAGTAGAGGCTGTTTTTGAAATTGAGGGGGCTTGGACAATCCCTAACATCCCTCCCGCTCTCCTCTTTATGTCTGTCAATAAAACTTCGTGCTTGCAATCTGCCCTCCCCATCCTTAATCACTGTAATGTTTGTTTGACTTTTTTTTTTTTTACTTTAAATTGAATTTTAATGTAGCATGGGGTCTAGTGTAGGGAAACCTGCAGGGCTGACCTAAGGTTACATGGTGCTAAAATTTTCCTGTGAGCTGGTATTGCTTTTTTTTTTTTTTTTTTTTTTTAAAGTTTATTGCATTTTCAAACATTTAACAGTTAACACATATCTCTGACATGTAATAATGGTCACATCATATCATTGCATAATCTCCAGGCCTGTGCCTGGAATATGTAAACAATACATACAGAGAAAGAAACATCTTACAAAGGTATAAAGGAAATTAAATTAAACAAAATATCAACACAACTAAAGTGCAATATGCGTCCTATCATTATCTCTCCTGACCGTGTGATCCTCTATGTAACCCCATACACAAGGCTAAAGTTCTTCAGACCTGAAGTCTCCCCAGTGTGCCTCCAACCCCCTCTTTACAATACCAATCGGTATATTTGAACCTTTGCATAAGGGCTTCTATCTCCCTGTCGGAATAATGCGACTCAATAAAGGTTCTCCAGCGCCCAAAAAACCCTGGGGTTCTGCTCTCTTTACGCCTCTCTGTCTCCAGTTTGTCAGCTATAAGGTAGTCCTCTAGATGCTTCATGACCCCGGAGATTGACGGGAGAGTGGGCTTCAGCCATAACTGTAAGAGACTTCGTTTTGCTGCCAAAAGAGCAATATGAATTATTCCCGGAGAACCGGTGGAGTGAGCTGACTCCTCAGAATCCTCTCCCCCATCTGCGTCCGGAGGCCTAGGGCAGTGGAAGATCATAGTGTTTCTCTAGGTTGACCCCAAAGTGAAGCTGAATATATTGAAGGATTGTGTCCCAGTAGGTTTGTGTGTAACTGCACTCCCACAGGCCATGCCATAGGTTCCGTTTTTATTTTGTTGCCACATTTGGGGCAATGCTGTAATCTATCGGGGAAGTTTTGAGAGGGGGGGAGATTGAAAGCATATATGGCGTTGTGTATTATTTTGATGTAAGTTTCCCGCCAGGTCTCGCAGACAATGTGTTTCCGTATGGTCACAACACCTTTCAGGATCATATCTGGGATCTAGGCATTTCCCAATCGGCGACTCCAGTAGTGGAATGCCTGGGAGGCGACACGTTTCCTACACCACCCTCTCATATCAGCGTAGAGCCTCAAAAGACAGTAGGACTCCTTGTGGGTGGTGACACAAGTGTCGAAATCATTAGGAATGGTCTCCTTGGAGACATCTCTTAGTCTCCCATTACAGAAATAGAAGAGCTGGTAGGCAGCCAAAAGTTGCGATTTGGGTAAGGAGAACCTCTCGAGCATCTCCAAGGGCTTTAGCCATCTCCGCGAGCTCCCATGCATTAACTGTCCTGCGTTGGCCAGACCTGCCTCTCTCCACTTCCTAAACATCTGGCTGCTTTGACCTAGCGGAAACTCGGGATGGTCCCAAATGGGCTTGTCTTTGGAGCAGGGCCGGACTGGGAATAAAAATCAGCCCTGGCACTAAGCCCCCAGCAGCCCACTACAATATCCTCTTACAAAATGTCCCTTTTCTCGCACTCGCACTTTCTAAAATAACTACACTATAAGCTGCCTTCACACGGAGCATTTTTGGTGCATTTTTGATGTGTTTTTGGTGCGTTTTTGTGCAGAAAGGCAGAGCAGTTAATGCTGGACATTTCTGCACAAAAAAACGCATCAAAAAATGCACCAAAACCGCTCCGTGTGAGAGCCCCCTACATACAAGCAAGAAAGAAACAGTGGTGCAGAGAAACCCCTCATCACAGAGTCAGGTGTGCACTTTACAATCAGGGACAAGCCCACACTGACACTACTAAGCACCAACATAACCTACAACCAATCAAAATCCCTAGTCAGGTCACCATCACATAACACAGCACTGACTCAACACTGAAGTAAACTTACCCCTGACAGCAGAGACTCAAAGGAGACATCATCTCTGATGGGAGTTGTTCTCTTCTCCTTTTCTTCTTCTGGCACAAACCTCCATGATGTCTTCCCTGATGAGTCGTTCCCTTCCATTTCTTCTCCGCCCCATACAGAATGCAATGTCTTCTTCTCCCGTCACTACTCGTCCCTGTAAATTTACCACAAATACATCTTAACTCCTCTCTTTTCCAGCACTTTCCTATAAATTTCCCCAAACAGCGTATGTTAGACCCGAAAAATTAGAAATTAAAAAATGTCAGATAAGTGGCATCTAAATAGGTAGACCCCCCATTAGGCAGGCAGGGCCAGTATGCAGGCAGGCAGGGCCAGTAGGGCAGGCAGGCAGGCCAGTATGCAGGCAGGCAGGGCCAGAAATGCAGGCAGACAGGGCCAGTATAACAGCAGACAGGCCAGTAAAATAGGCAGGCAGGACAGTGTATAGGTAGCCAGGCAGGGTATAGGTAGGCAGGGCTATTATAGGCAGCCAAGGCAGTGTATAGGTAGGCAGTGCTATTATAGGCAGCCAGGGCAGGTATAGGTAGCCGGGGCAGGGCCATCATATACCCAGGCAGGGTATAGGTAGCCAGGGCAGGGCATCATATAGCCAGGGCAGGGTGTAGGTAGCCAGGGCAGGGTGTAGGTAGCCAGGGCAGGGCATCAGTAGCCAGGGCAGGGCATCAGTAGCCAGGGCAGGACATCATATAGCCAGACAGTGTATAGGTAGCCAGGCAGGGTATCAGTAGCCAGGGCAGGGTATAGGTAGCCAGGGCAGGGTATAGGTAGCCAGGGCAGGGTATAGGTAGCCAGGGCAGGGCATCATATAGCCAGGCAGGGTATCATTAGCCAGGGCAGGGCATCATATAGCCAGGCAGGGTATAGGTAGCCAGGCAGGATATCAATAGCCAGGGCAGGGCATCAGTAGCCAGGGCAGGGCATCAGTAGCCAGGGCAGGGCATCATATAGCCAGACAGGGTATAGGTAGCCAGGCAGGGTATCAGTAGCCAGGGCAGGGCATCATATAGCCAGACAGTGTATAGGTAGCCAGGCAGAGTATCAGTAGCCAGGGCAGGGCATCATATAGCCAGGCAGGGTATAGGTAGCCAGGGCAGGGTATCGGTAGCCAGGGCAGGGTATAGGTAGCCAGGGCAGGGCATAGGTAGCCAGGGCAGGGCATCATATTGCCTGGCAGGGTATCAGTAGTCAGGGCAGGGCATCATATAGCCAGGGCAGGGCATCATATAGCCAGGGCAGGGTATCAGTAGTCAGGGCAGGGCATCATATAGCCAGGGCAGGGTATCGGTAGCCAGGGCAGGGCATCATATAGCCAGGGCAGGGCATCATATAGCCAGGGCAGGGTATAGGTAGCCAGGGCAGGGTATAGGTAGCCAGGGCAGGGTATAGGTAGCCAGGGCAGGGCATCATATAGCCAGGGCAGGGTATCAGTAGCCAGGGCAGGGGCAGTATATAGCCAGGGCAGGGGCAGAATACAGCCAGGGCAGGGTATCTGTAGCCAGGGCATGGGCAGTATATAGCCAGGGCAGGAGCAGTAAATAGCCAGGGCAGGGGCAGTATATAGCCAGGGCAGGGGCAGTATATAGCAAGGCAGGGAAGAGGTAGCAAGGCAGGGGCAGTAAATAGCCAGGGCAGGGGCAGTATATAGCCAGGGCAGGGGCAGTATATAGCCAGGGCAGGGCAGGGGCAGTATGTAGCCAGGGCAGGGCAGGGGCAGTATATAGCCAGGGCAGGGGCAGTATATAGCCAGGGCAGGGAAGGGGCAGTATATAGCCAGGGCAGGGCAGGGGCAGTATATAGCCAGGGCAGGGCTATTATAGGCAGCCAGGGCAGGGGCAGTATAGGCAGCCAGGGCAGGGGCAGTATATAGCCAGGGCAGGGCAGTATATAGCCAGGGCAGGGGCAGTATATAGCCAGGGCAGGGGCAGTATAGGCAGCTAGGGCAGGGGCAGTATATTAGCCAGGGCAGGGCAGGGGCAGTCAGGGTCAGGGCAGTATATATGCCAGGGCAGGGGCAGTATATAGCCAGGGCAGGGGCAGTATATTGCCAGGGCAGGGCAGGGGCATTATATAGTCAGTGCAGGGCAGGGGCAGTATATAGCCAGGGCAGGGGCAGTATATAGCCAGGGCAGGGGCAGTATATAGCCAGGGCAGGGGCAGTTTATAGCCAGGGCAGGGCAGAGCAGGGGCAGTATATAGCAAGGGCAGGGGCAGTATAGCAGCCAGGCGGGGGCAAAATAGGCGGGCCAGGGCAGGCAGTATGGGCAGCCGGGGCAGGGCAGGGGCAGTATAATAGCCAGGGCAGGGCAGTATAGGCAGCCAGGGCAGGGGCAGTATATAGCCAGGGCAGGGCAGGGGCAGTATATAGCCAGGGCAGGGTATCAGTTGCCAGGGCAGGGCATCATATAGTCAGGGCAGGGGCAGTATATAGCCAGGGCAGGGGCAGTATATAGCCAGGGCAGGCAGGGGCAGTATATAGCCAGGCGGGGGCAGTATAAAAGCCGGGGCAGGGCACGTATATAGCCAGGGCAGGGCAGGGGCAGTATATAGCCAGGGCAGGGCAGTATATAGCCAGGGCAGTATATAGCCAGGGCAGGGCAGGGGCAGTATATAGCCAGGCAGGCAGTATATAGGCCAGGCAGAGGCAGGGCAGTATATAGCCAGGGCAGGGGCAGTATATAGCCAGGGCAGGCAGGGGCAGTATATAGCCAGGGCAGGGCAGGGGCAGTATATAGCCAGGGCAGGGCAGTATATAGCCAGGGCAGGGCAGGGGCAGTATATAGCCAGGGCAGGGCAGGGGCAGTATATAGCCAGGGCAGGGCAGGGGCAGTATATAGCCAGGGCAGGGGCAGTATATAGCCAGGGCAGGGGCAGTATATAGCCAGGGCAGGGCAGTATATAGCCAGGGCAGGGGCAGTATATAGCCAGGGCAGGGGCAGTATATAGCCAGGGCAGGGCAGGGGCAGTATATAGCCAGGGCAGGGCAGTATATAGCCAGGGCAGGGCAGGGCAGTATATAGCCAGGGCAGGGCAGAAAATAGCCCGGGCGGGGGCAGTATAAAAGCCAGGGCAGGGGCAGAAAAAAGCCGGGCCGGGGGCAGTATATTGCCAGGGCAGGGGCAGGGGCAGTATATAGCCAGGGCAGGGGCAGTATATAGCCAGGGCAGGGCGGGGGCAGTATATAGCCAGGGCAGGGGCAGTATATAGCCAGGGCAGGGCAGTATATAGCCAGGGCAGGGCAGGGCATATAAAAGCCAGGGCAGGCAGGGGCGTATATAGCCAGGACGGGGGCAGTATATAGCCGGGGAAGGGGGCAGTATATAGCCAGGGCAGGGGCATAATATAGCCAGGGCAGGGGCAGTATATAGCCAGGCAGGGCAGTAATTAGCCCGGCAGGGCAGTATATAGCCAGGGCAGGGGCAGTATATAGCCAGGGCAGGGCAGGGGCAGTATATAGCCAGGGCAGGGCAGTATATAGCCAGGGCAGGGCAGGGGCAGTATATAGCCAGGGCAAGGCAGTATATAGCCAGGGCAGGGGCAGTATATATCCAGGGCAGGGCAGGGGCAGTATATAGCCAGGGCAGGGGCAGTATATAGCCAGGGCAGGGCAGGGCAGGGCAAGAAAATAGCCAGGGCAGGGCAGGGGCAGTATATAGCCAGGGAATGGGGCAGTATAGGCAGCCAGGGACAGTAAGTAATTAAAAAAAAAAAAAAAGAAATTTACTCACCGGCTGTCCCCTCCCTTCACTTCCGTAGCCGGTGGCCGCTCACTGCAAAATGCGGGCCGCGGAGCAGGCCCCGCGATGACGTCATTACATCCGCGCCTGCCCCCGCGCCTCCGGGGAGCTAAGCAGACGGGAATCAGTAGATCCCAGATGCTCAGCCTCGGTCGCTGCTTGCACCGCGGGTGAAAGGCGGCGCCGTGATGGCTGCTTTGGCTGGGTCAGTGACCCTCCATGCAACCGTGTGGCGAGGGGGGGGCCTGTCGGCCCCCTGCCACAGGGTCCGGTCGCTGATGCGACCATTGCGGCCCCTGTAGCGCGCCACAGACCGGCACTCGGGGCCCGCCGGGGGGGGGGAACACCGTCCTCCTCGGCGGGCGATCCGAGCCGGCCCTGCGGCCCGGACCCTAGCGGCCCGCCGGGCAAATGCCCGGTTTGCCCTATGGTCAGTCCGGGCCTGCTTTGGAGAGAGCGAAGGAAAGGCCTAGGCGTTTCCTCAACTCCTTCCAGGCCATTATTGTGTCTCGGAACAGGGGAGACAACTTGATCAGAGAAGGCAACTTAGGATACTTAGTATGGAGCAAGGCCTGCGGGTGCCAAGGGCATATTAACGCTTTCTCTAATTCCCAATTCGAAAAGCGGGAATGTCCCCCAATCCAGTCTAGCATGTGGCGAGTCAAACAGGCCAGGTTATAACCTCTAACATCTGGGAGATTCAGCCCACCTGCCCTAACTGGTAGTATTAATTTATGTAGTGCAATACGGGTTTTTTTCCCTGCCCATATAAATCCGGAAAAGCATGAGTTAATTTTGTTAATGTCTGTATGTTTGAGCAGGAACGGGAGGCTCTGCAGAGGACATAGCATGTGGGAAACAAACCATTTTTATGGCATGGCATCTACCGGCAAGCGACTGTGGCAATGGGGTCCAACGCTTCAGGTCCTGGGAGATTTTATTTATAAGAGCGGGAATATTTAACTTGTACATCAAGTCTGGAGTCCGACCCACCTTGATACCCAAATAGGTGTTCGCCCACTGAGACTGTGATAGCTATGGGCCAATTTCTAACAATTCACTCTTGGACACGTTCACTTTGTATCCTGATAGCGTGCCGAAATAGCACAGCCACTCCAGCACTGGAGAGAGCTGAGTCAGTGGATCAGACATGAATAGTATAAGATCGTCCGCAAACAAAGCGGTCTTCACCTCTTTGTCTCCTATCCGGATCCCCGAAAAGAGATCAGAATCCTCAAGTACCCGTGCCAAAGGTTCTAAGGCCAAGTTAAAAAGTAAGGGGGAAAGTGGACACCCCTGTCTTGTCCCTTTATGGAGGGGGATTTTTGGAGAAAGGAAACCCGGGATGGGAATTTGGGCCGTTGGGGCATCGTAAATGGCTTAGACGACAGACCTAAACGTTCCTGTATCCAGGACAAACCAAAGCCAGTCCCATCGGACATTATCAAAGGCCTTTTCTGCATCTAAGGCCACCAGGACAGGCCTCTCTCCTGGCAATGGCTTGTGTCGGACTCTTTCCAATACTGCAAGCACTTTCCTGATGTTTCCCACCGCCGCTCTTCCCATGATGTAGCCCTTTTGGGAGGGTCCAATCAAGTGTGGCATTTAACAAGCAAGGCGATCAGCCAATATCTTCGACAAGATCTTCTGGTCAATGTCTATGAGGGATATGGGCCTATATGATGCAGGGAGCAGCGGGTCTTTCCCTTTCTTCGGTATAATTTTAATGTATGCGTTTTTTTATTCCGAGCGAACAGGCTCATTATGCAGTATCGAGTTATAATATTCGGTGAGGATGGGGGTGATCTGATCACTTAGGATCTTGTATACCTCCCCAGAGAACCCATCAGGTCCTGGGGCCTTGCCTGCCTTCAAGTGGCGAATAGCCATCTTGACCTCCTCCTCAGTTATGTCCGCATTCAATTTCTCCCTCTGGAGATCTGACAAGTGTGGCAATTGGACTTTGGAGAGGAATCGCTGTCCTTCCTCTGCTTGAAATTGTCCCTCAGATGAGTACAGTGTAGCGTAAAATTGTCTGAGCATGTCGTTGATCCGTGCCAGATCAGAGGTAATAGTACCTTCGGGTGTGCGGAGCGCTTGTATGTGTGCAGGTTTATAGGCCCCTTTCAGCAGCCGGGAAAGAAGTTTCCCAGATTTGTTTCCATATCTGAAGAGAGTGGAATGTAGGTGTGACCTATGTAACTCCTCTCTACGATCTGCCCAGAGGTCAAACTTTCTTTTTTTTTTTTTTTTAAACATAATTTTTATTACATTTTACAATAACAAAAACATATAATAACTGTCCATTAGATGAGATACTACTCGACACACAAAGAAATAATATAAGGCATCATTACTACAGATAAGAAAAGTACTAAGCAATGAAAGTACAAAATAGCACTAATGACATACTTTGGTATCCTAATAATAAGAATGAAGCAAAAGAAGTCTCCATCTTCAATAAAGAAAGAAAACAAAAATAATAAAAAAGTAACCCCCCCCAAAAAACAAAAAAACAAAAACAAAAAACAACACAGAACAGTGGTACCCATACGCAGTTATGTATAAGAGACATAATCACATACACCTATGTAATCAAGTAAGGTCTGGGATAAAAAGTGAAAACAAATCCTGTGCTGATACAATGCTGCGGGATCGCCACACGGCCCTCGTCCCCTAAAGCCCGAGGGAGAGAAATAGATAGAGGACAAATTGACCCCCAACCCTGACGCACAGTTACCAAGCGAGTATGCAGGGCACGGTGTCAGGATATGGCTGAGGTAAAGCTCTCAGGTTATGGGGTACAGACATCCAAAGCCCCCAGAGTGCCCGCTAGGTGAGAGGAGAGATACCAGCAGGTGTAAACAAAAGGCTGCATGATCTCCTGGGGGGTGTAAAAGTTACCTATGAACTGCTGCCATTTCTTGAAAAATTTAGAGCATTGGGTTTCCTTAGTCCTGATAATGTCGATTCTGTCCATTTCGAGATGATGTTTTACCACCTGGATCACTTCCTGCAATGTAGGGACAGTTGGTTCCAACCATTTGACCATGAGGCTTCTTTTAGCCGCTAATAAAAATATGTGCAGAATTGGGTGGTTTCTAAAATGTTGTGGTAAATTATGGAACAGGAGCTGTGTTGGCTTTAAGGTTAAATGACACCGAAGCTTAAAGGAGTTGTCTCCCTACAGAGTTTCACAGAATGCATGAATGAAATACTCTGTCACTTCCTGGTTCAGACTGACTCATTTGCATACAGCTGCATGCTCCGTGCTTTCAGTTGCTAATTAGATCAGATTAGCTAAGCAGCTTTTCAAACTGCTCTCAGAAGGCTTTATCTGATCCCCAAAACAAAAGCCCTAATTACAGTTCTGTTTATTTTACAAAAATCATGCTTTTTACTGCTCAGCAGCATGGACACTGCTGTGACCTGTGTGATGACATCACTCACTGTTATCTCATTGAACAAACAGCAGGGGGAGAATTGTTTACAGGTCAGTTACTGAGGGAACTGAAATAGCCAGGGAGGTCATAAATTAACTTGTTCTCCTTGGGGGAAAAAGGGGAAAACCCCAAAGAATAAATTTTGGAAAAAAATTGTCTTTTTTTTTGGGGTTCCCCTACAATTTGAAAGTATTCTTTTTTGCGGAAAAACCCCTTTAAGTTTTCAGAGTTTGTATGACGTCTCCCAAAAATTTTCATGGTTTCCACACGGTCCATATACTAGGGAAAAAAACCCAATTGCGGGTTGTGCCACATTTTAGGACGGGACCTAAAAGGGGTTGGAAAAGTGGAGGGGGGGGGGGATTTAAGGCCTTTAAAATTGGGGAAAGGGGGGCAATTCTAAAGAATGGGGCCCTCCATTTTCTCTTTAAAACAATATTTTTAGGGTTTTTCAGCCATCCCTGGAAAATTTGGGTAGAAGAGTTTCCCCTGGTTAGGGTTAAAACCTTTTTCCCACTTAGCAAAAACCCTGCAAGGCCCTCGTTTTGGGAAACCCTGCAAAAAACCCGCTTTATAGCGCTGATAGAAAAAGGGTTTCGGTTGAAAAAGGGAGGGGATAATTTTTTAAACCCAAAAGCTTTTCAATTTAAAAATGAGCCCGGGCCTCATGTCCTTACTTCTATAAAAATAAACTTTTTGGGGTTTTGGCCAAAAAATTGCGTGGGGGCAAGGAATTTTTTTGAGTAATTCTGGGGAAGAGGGGTAAATCCGTTGGTGGGAAGGGTGAATAAGCTGGGGGAAAAAAAGTTAAGACCCCTTTACCCCTCCAGATTTAAAATTTTGGGGGTTATCAGGGGCCCAGGTTTAAATTTTTGGGTCCCCAATAGTTAAAAAAGGGTACCCTTAGGGTTTCGGGTTTGGGGCAGAGAAAAAGGGGTTTAAAAGGCCCTTCCCGGGGCCCCCGACTTTGTCCCTCACAATAAAGGTATTTTTCGCCCCCCTTTAGGAAGACCCAGAATATTTGGTATGAAGAAGGCCTAAAAGCTCCATGGGTAAAAACCAGTGGCACCTTCAGTAGAGAGTTTGGGAAAATTTCTGGAAGCGGGTTTAAACCCCAATTTTGAATTGTGAACAGGGGTGGTAGATTTTTCCCCAACCTCAAGGATTGGGAAAAATTCAGCCCCCTCCTTTTTTTCCCTTTTGGGACGGTTTAGAAAGGGCTATCGGGGGGTTTTTTTATTCCATGGGAAAAGAAGTAAAAGCGGTTTTAAATTTGGCGGACATTTTTATTTTTAAGGGCAATAGGGGGTTTGTTTGTAAAAATATAGTTTTTTGGGGAAATTGTAACATTTTGAGAAGATGAGCCTTAGAATTTTAAGGGAGGGGGAAGATGCATCCATGTTCTAGTTCCTTCCCTTTTTGGGGAAACCCAGGGGGGGGGGTTAATTGAGGTGAAAATGGACTCAGGGGGATTTAAACCAATATTTAATTCCAGATATTTAAGAAGGCAACCCGCAGGGATATAGGTAAATTGAAAAACCCGATGTGGGGGGAGGGTGAATGACCCGGGGGAGAAAACCCAACAATTCGGGACTTAAAAACTTTAAACCCTTTAAAGCCCAAAAAAAAAGGCCAAACCCCCTGAAAACGATCTAAAGCTTGGGGAACCTCCCCCAAAGTGGGTCAGATAGATAAATCAGAAATATTACCCAAATTTAAGGGAAAACCCAAAAATTTTATTGGATGAACCGATAATAATGCCCAGGAGATCTGGATTAGGGCCCGGGGCTTGGAGAGGGGGCTCTAGGGCCCAAATTAAAAAAAGTAGTGGGATAATGGGGCATCTTGGCGGTGCCCCTCCCAAAAGAATGGCTCTAGAAAAAAAACCCGGGGGGATAGATCCCGGGCGCGGGGGCTGGGTTTATAGGGAAGGGGGTTTTAAAAGGACGGAAGGCTCCCTGGGGAATTTCCCAAACCGTTTCCCTCACTGCCCCCAGCCATCTTTCCCGCTGCCCTTTTTCGAAGCTTTTTTTGCATTTGATGGACAGAACGTGGAGTCGAATGAAGCCCCATAAAAATTTGTTTTCATCCAAAGGGGAAATAAGATTTTGGAAAATTTTGAGACCCGGTGCTCTGCCCTTAAAGAATCCCGTCTGTTGAGGGCTTTAAATTTAGACAGGGAAGAAGAGTTGGGGCCCGGGCCCGTCCCCCAAAAACCTTAGAAATAATTTTTTTGTCAACATTTATTAAAGAAATTGGGCAAATACAAGGGGGGGGGAGGACACGTTTCTTTTCCCGGGTTCTGGGAAAACTTTTTTTAAAAGGCCCCTTTTCATTTGTTGTGGGATGGGAAAAGGGTTTGTAGAAAAAGATTAGAGACGGTGGTTTAGAAAAGGGGAGGGGACTTCGGGTTTAAAAAATCTTGTAGAATTCTCCTTTAGAAAACCATTGGGGCCCGGGGGGTTTATTATTAAACCCCAAGTTTTTAATTTAAACCCTAGAGATTTTTTCAGTTTTTTACGGGTTGGTTAAGGTAGTTTCCCTTTTTGCCTCAGAAAGGGAGGGGAGGCAGACGGCCCAAAACCCGTCTGGGGGTCCCTGTTTCGGAGGTTTTGGTGAATTTTAAATGGTCATAAAAACTTGGGGTAGGCAAATTTTTAAAAGCTGTAGCAGAATATTGCATATTCCCGCATGGTGCTTTTAATGCATAGATATTGGAAAAAGGGGTTAATCCCCCCTTTGCAAAATTTTGGGTAAAGCCCCCCCGTTTGTTCCCAAACTGCTTTTTTTTAGCTGACATCGGGGGTCGCCAAAGGGCACCCTTTTATTATCCAGGCAGTGCCCATTTCTCTTTTTTAATGGTAGACCAATTGGAAAATTTTTTGAGGAGGGTTTGGGGTTTGGAAAAAAAAAAATCTGTGAAAAATTGCCCAAGCTTTTCACTAAAAAATCTAATTTTATCCGGAAAAACCCCCTTCCCAGGGTGTTAGTGTAGGCAATCAAATGGCCCCCTAATGACCGCTTTAGTTTTTCTCCCAAAAAGGAAGATGGCTTTCCGGTTCCCATTCCTGGGTTGTCTTGTAAAAATTGCAGCCCCCACCCCCCGGAGGATATTTGGGAGTCCTCGTTCCCCCAAAAAAGGTAAAATGGGGAAATTTCCCGAGGGTTTTTTGTACCCCCCCTTTTTGGGGCAGCGTCTGACGTTTGAGGGGCAAGGCGGCATGTTTTGAAAAAAACCAAAAACCTTAAATCACAGAGATCCACCCTTTTCATGGCTTTGGGAGAGAGTTTGAATTAAAAAACAATACGGGGGCCCTGAAAATTTTTGAGGGATGGGAAAAAAAGGAAAAAGTCCCTTCCTTTAGGATGAAGAACCTCCCCGTATCTACCAAATGAGAGTCTGAAATTTAAAATTTTGCAAAAATTTTGGGGGGGTCCTGGGGTTGGGGAAAATGGGGGGGAGTATTTATGGAAGTTTTTATCTTCCTGGGAAATTACCCCAGGTTAAAACCCCCCCCACCCAAATTTTTAAAAGGGTTTAGGGGTTTTTGTAGGGGTTTTAAGAAAACCCTTTGGGGGGGCATGAAAGGGCCGTTTGGTTTTATAGAAAGGAAAAAACTTCCCCTGAGATTTCAAGGGGGTACTTTAAAACCAGGGCCCCCACTATTTGGTTGGAGCTAAAAGAGAATAAAAGAGATTTTTATGGGTGAGAATTAAATTTCCCATTTTTCCTATTAATGGAAAGGAGGCCCCGAAAGGGGCCCACCCAAAGGCGTTAAACCTGCTGAAACTCTCCCCCCTCCAATGAGTTTTCCCGAAGGAGGGGGGATGTTGGGTTTTAAAATTTTTTGGGGGGTGGAGTAGAATCATATTTCTCTTTTGAAGGAGAACGCTTCCCCCTTAAAAGTTCCACGATGTTACTTGCATAAAAAATAAGTGACAAAGGAAATTTTTGCACAGAAAGTGAATGAAGGAAAAAGGACTCACCCCCCGGGAAGGAAGGGGCCGCCCAAAAATCCCCCAAAATTTCCCTTTCCCGACCTTTCTAAACACAGTACAGAAAAAAAAACAAGAAAAGGGCCAAAAAACAGAAAAAAAAAAAACAAAAGCACCATTGGGCTGAAACCAAAAAAAACCCAAAAATACCCCCCAATTTCCCAAAGTGCTATTGGAAATTCCTTACTTCCAACAGGGGAAAAGGGGGGAAATAAAAAGTAAGGGCCCAAAAAGTGCAAAAAGCCCCACCCAATGGGGAAACCCTTTAAAGCGTAAGGGAAATTTTTTGTGGGAAAGGGCCCATTTCATTTAAATGTTTTCTTTTTAAAAAAAATATATTAAAATTAGACCGTAATAACAAGTTTTAGCCCCGTAGTTGAAAATTGAGCAAAAGGAAAAAATTAACAAAGGGGGAGTGCCAAAGCTATGGTTAAAGGTTTCAGAGAAATTTTTCAGGTTCCCGAGGGTTTCCCCCCCCGCCAAGCAGAAAAAGGGGGCGTTGTTCCTTTTTGTGAAACATTTTCCCCGAGGAGGTGATTTTTGGCGGTGAAGTCTCTGGGCCAGGTCTTGGAGCTTGCTCTTCTTTTAGGCGTTTGGGAAACCGGGGAGGGCCTTTACTTTTCTCTTCTGTAAAATTTTTGGGGGTGTCTCGGTCCTTGAAGTTTTCTGGGGGTTTTGAAGGATTGGGGCCCGGGTTTCCCTTTGGGTGATAGATTCGCCGAGAAGCCGGGGTTTGGTTTAGGGGGGAAATTTTAAAGTGTTGGCGGTAGAGGGTCCGAGCACAGTTTATGGAAAGGCCCCGGGCGGCTTGGCAAAATCCACAGAGAAAATTTTTCCCCAAAAATAAAAAATCTTATGTCCCTTTTTTTCCTGTGGGCTTGAGATTTTTAAAGGCTCGGAAGATGCTGACTTTGTCCCTTAAATTTTCCCAAATATTTGACAAAACAATGGAAGTTGGCGTTCTCTCAAAAGATGGGTGCCCGTTGTGGGGCCCCGCTTGGGTGAGAAGTCACGGGATTTGCGGGTTTTGGGTTGATTCTATGGGGCTCCATCCCCTCTGCATGGTTGGGGCAGCCCCAAGGTTCTGGCGTAGGCACCCACAAGGAATTTTAGTTTTCTTGCTGCACGACTCTGGGTTTCCGATCAGTCACAGGTTGTTGCGGCGAGACCGGTTTCCCCCAAGACGTCCACTTTATCTGGAGCCGCTGGTTGTCAGAGCGCAGTTGGGCCAGGGCGGGGTTTTGGTGGAGTCCAGCTTGTTCTCCAGTCTTGGAGGGCGCTGTTCGTGGTCATCGTTGCACTGAGCCTGCTTGTTGATATCGTTTCTGGATTTTGCAAACATGGCTGTGACTGTAGCGGGGGATCGCCCGTGCCTATGTCTCCTGGATATCTGGAGCCATCTTCTGGGCCACACAATGGCCAATTTTTTATAGTCCACATGGAGTCATCAATCACGCCCTCATCGTCCCCATCAGTGTTATCAGAGGCAAGTTGCAGTGTGGCGAAGGGTTGGAAGGAGAGAGTGGCGGTGGGCTCAGCGATTTATGTACAGTCTCAACATTACTTGTCTTGCTGTTACTGGCAGTGTCGGTGATAATGGAGCTCAATTTAGCGCCTGTGGCGGGCGACCTTAGGCGGTCCGCATGGTGTTCCCACTAGATGGCGTACGTCAGGGGCCCTGGTAGAAACGTGCCACCGAGGGCATTGGTCTCGGTGGGGGAAGCCAAAGGGTTTGTCGGTCAGAAACATTAGGTTGCTGACACTCATCTGTAGTATGGCTCATGTCCAGCCTTTTATGGGGTGGTTTTTCCGGAACAGCTGCAGTTGGGGTGGGTGGCTTTTTCCCACATTCATGTTCCCGCGTTCCAGTTCGGGATTTACCAGGCCTATAAAAGCCTGGTACCTGTGTTATCTGGGGGTGTGGTCAACTGCTGTTTGGAGAAGCATTGGAGCTTGTGAGAGGAGCTCTTAACCCCGAGGCTTGAGGAAATTTGGTACCAGTGGAGGCTGGTGACGTGAGTGCTGGAGATGGCTGGAGGGTAGGTCCTGACCGCAGGTTAGGAGGGACTCCCCTAATGTTTAGATAGTGGCTAGAGGCCAAGGATTTTATTTGTGTTTTGTTGCTGTAATCCTCCAGTTTCAAAATAAAACTGGTTGAGGCCAGTTAAACGGAAGCCCTGTGTCTGAGTGCCAATTTTTCCGTTTCCCAAAAAGACGACGATCCAGGAGCGAAATACCCCCAGGACGGCCCAAGATGGCGTCTAACGCATGTGAGTCGTTACATATGGTGGGGGGATGCGGGCAAATAATGGCAGTAATTGAAGGTGTGCACAAAGTGGTGCAGAAAAATGCAGTTTGCATAGGACTGCTGCAGCGAAATTTAAAATGCGGGGAGGCCTGACTGTTGGTGCTGGAGTCGGAAGAGACTGTGTGTTTCAGTGGAGAACAAGGAGGACAAACCCAGGTATACAGTCTGTGTGTTTAAAAGACTGTGTTGCTACCTGAAATTTTTTTTGTTTGACCAATGGAGGAACTCCTTCCCCAAGCTGAGGCAGTCTATGAAGGAGTTGAGGAGCTGATTTGCCACCATGAAAAAGGAAAATGAAAGCTCCAAGCAAAGTTAAAAGCAGACCATGAGGGGGTAAAAGCCATTATTAACCCTATTCCGCAGTCTGAGAAAGGTAGACTTGCCACAATACAAGCAGCCTTGCAGGCTGGAGGTGCAGCGTCCAAGCAGGAAAATACGGCTGCTGTGGATAACAAACCGAGTGGTGTGACGGATGCCTACAGGTGGACAAGTGCAGAAGGGGATGTCCCGTGGCCCCGGAGGCCATATTGTCCATCAAAGAAGGTTTGTCCACCTTTGAAGAGAAGGTTGTTGCAGGGGGAAACATGCGTGCTGCTGTTCCCGTGGGCAACCACCTTCATCAGCAGGAGCCTGCTACCACCATCCAGCAGAGGGACCGTGTTGGAGGTGCCACAGAGTGGAGAGATTTTTGCTCCTGACTGCCCTCTCAGGAGGAGGCCGGAGAGGTCGCAGCTGCAGACCTGGACCCCAGGTGAATGTAGCCCTGGCCCAGGCTGACATGGACAGTCAGCACGGGAGATCCAGACTGCCCCTAGACCGCTTACCTGGTGTGGAGACCCGTCATGGACCTGGTAAGACTGCTTCAGTGGGGTGTATTGCGGGTGCCACCTGTTTTGGGACTGCCAAGCCTGGGTTATGTTACAACCAGGGTGACCAAAGCAGAGGCCTAGACATGATGCCTGTGCAGGAAAAGAGTGTGAGAGCAGCAGGACTCTGAAACTGTGGACTTAGTGTCTCCCATGCTGCATTTCTTGTGGGGAATGATGACTCTCTTACCCCTGCAGTATACATAATATGCTTATTGAAAAGGCTAAAAATGAGGAAAATATATCTGTAATTGGTAGCTGTATGTCACGGGTCTGAGCGGGGGGAAGATAGCCGTATCACAAAGTTAGCTCCCGCTACTGCGGTGTGTGAAGAAAATGCAATGTGTGAACAGGCTGCTGCAGCCAAAGCGGCTAGAGGTGGTGCAGCTATCACAGTAGAAGAGGTTAGCTCTAGTGTGCCCCTAGAGGTCATTGGGGAGAGCAGCACAAGTAGCACAGATGATGTGTGTCCTGTGGCGGATGACAATTGGCGAAATGTGCAGGCTCAGGTTTAGCCAATGCGGTTGCCCCTAGCAACAAGGGTTTTTTCTGCACTCCTGTTGTAAAATGTATGAGTGTGCGTTGCCCTGAAGCTGTGTGTGAAGTGTCTGGAGTCCCCGCTGGTGGTGGTTTTCTGCCAGTGACCCCAGCGCACTGTGTGTACCTGATGGTAGCATGCAAGTAGCAGGTAATGCTGGGCCCCGGTTGGTAACCACCCATTCTGTCCCAGTGTGAACATGGGGCCAGTGTATTGCTGGAAAGAGAGAGCGCAAATCCCGGGAATGAGGGCTCTGCTGCAGAGTGTGAGGAGACTGGCTTAAAGAGGGGGTGTTCCAGACCCTAGAGGGGTGTAAAGCCTGTATGAATGAGGCATCAGAGAAAAAATGAAGATACGTTTGTAAAGATTAAGGGTGCTGAGGCAGATTCTGTCTGAGCAATTTAAACTGTGATGGAGATCCAGATGGTGACACCATAGAGGGTGAAGAGAAGGGCCATGCTGTGACCTGTAGTCCCCCGGTGTTCACATGTTCCAGTGTCTGCTATTTTTCCAGTAGCTTTCATGCAGGGGGTCACAAAGACAGCAGAGATTGGAAAGGGTGATGTCATGATTGTGCCTGAAAAACCACCCGGCTTTTGGCTCTGGTTCCCGGCCACGGCCAGTACGATGTAAACCGTGGTTTTTGACCCAAAACCGCGTTACTTCTCTTTGTGTGAACTGGGTTTTTCTCTGTGCTGGTTGCTAATTGATTTCTGGCCAACGCTCGTAGCCAGGAATTTTTCCAGCACACTCTGGGTTAATTGTGCTCCCTTTTTGAGTTTACAGCCTTCTCTTCTCCAATCTGGTCTTTTTGTTTCTTCTGCCTATTGCCTCAGTTCTAACTTTCATCTGTTCCTATATAAGTTCTCAGCTTCCTTCCTGCCTTGCCTGCTATTTTGGTTCATTGCCTTATAGTTAGCCTGTTCTCTTTTCTGTGTCTTCTGTGATCTCCTGACCTTTTGCTTTCACCCCGGTTATTCTCTTGTCTCACGATTCTGTACCGCGCTGCCCGTATCGTTGCTGACTTTGGACCGCCCCCAGATATTCCCTTTGTCCCACGATTCTGTACCTTGCTGCCCGTATTTTGTTGCCGACCCTGGACCGCCCGATTACGTTTATTGTTCTTTGTCTGTTTGTCCTGTCTGTGTCGCACCTATACCAGTGCAGCCATCAGTCTTCTGGTTGGGGCCGGCCTATTAAGGAGTCGGGTTCCCCAAAAGGCAGGGACAGAGGCTGGGACCAGTGTCAGGGCCTCACTTGTCCTTGTCTTTGTGTGCGTCCCTGACCGTCCCTGACAGGTGAACTGCTAGACACTACTGAGGTGCCTGTATGCTTAAACCCTAGTGAGGGGGACGTGTTTAAATCCCCAGATGGTAAAGAGGAGCCGGGGTCTGAAGCAAATGATACATTTTTTCTTGAAGGTATGGAGGAAAATATCAAAGATGAGATATGTCCGGTGGGGTGTGATGACATATGTGGGTGCCTTGTTCAGCCAGATGTCTGCTGCCCCTACTGGTGTTGAGAAGGTGACTGAGTTGCCTAATGTGAACACAGCCAGGTTGGTTGTTGAGTTGGAGAACCATAAGGAGGTTAGCCGGGCTGCTAGTGACTCCAATACAGGGTATGACCGTGATAGGGAGAAAAATATAGGAGTGACCCAGATAGAAAAAGAGAATTCTCCCTTAGAGATGGATGTAGGGGATGTGAAGGAAACTTCTCCACACATTGCTGCCAGGGTCTGCTGCTAAACGGAGCAGGTGAAAGCTGTGCACAGGGGCATGTGTCCTCTGATATGGGTGAGGTCCTGACTGCAGAGCAGACATGGCTTGTAGCCCCTGTAGTGCAATATAAGCCTCCTCAAGTGGTCACCACAGGTCAAATACCTGTGGCAGGCTGTGAAGCTCAGGTGAGTGCCAGCGACCCCTGTAGTCAGGCAAGGATATTGCATGAAAAAACGGAAACAGGCCATGAAGGTGGTCCTCCCACTGCTGTAAGTCAGGGGTATGGAGGGACGAGCGAGTCCTCAGATATTAGAAACTCACCTGGTAAGGAGGGTGAGGTAATCTGCAGGGCTTCCCTTGATGTTGCGACTATCTTCAATAATAATCTTATTACTGACCTACAGGTGAAGAGTGGCACAGAGGTACATTCTCTCGCAGTCGGTCATACTGCAGTGAAGGGTATCATCATTGAGGTGGTCAATGAGGGAGACCAAATTTCATCTGATAGGAACCAAGTGACAGCAATAGCCCAGAGGCGGAGCTTCAGGGTCCCGTGAAATTTGATACTTTATCTGACCCTAAGAGACAGGAAATGGTCAGTGAGGACCAGAGGCCTGGTGATGAAGAGAAATGTTGGTCTCATAATGAGCCTGCAGACAAAGAGGTAGCGGTTTTTGCTCAGGTGCGCCCCTAGGAGCAATGGTGGATAGTGACCCTGAGAAGGGCGATGTCATTACTACCTCTAGTGAAGTTAGTAGGGTTGCTGGATCCAACCAAAGGTCTCCTGCTTATATGAGACCCAAAAGAGGGAAGAAACTGCCTAATGGGCACAATGCCAAGCTAGTCTGTGTGGGGGAGAAAGCTACAAATTATGATAAACATGGTACTGGGGTTGTCAGCAGTAGCTCTGTGAAGGTCAGCATGCCGGCTCCAGATGGTGACTTCAATGTTCCAGAGCAGGTATTCATGGTGCCACTTATGAAAAGTGGCTATGACTTCATTTTTGCCCATTGTAGGGTGAGTGCATGGGATGATCTGTATGTAAGCGATGTTGTCTCCGCCCCTGAAAATGTAGAGAAGACGTTGACCCTGTGTAGGAGCTTTGACCCTGGAGGAAGGATTGTACAGGGTGATCAAGGCCTACGGCCTCTATCAAGGGGGGAAGATATGTGGCCGGGCGACCTTAGGTGGTCGCATGGTGCTGCCACTAGATGGCGTACGTCAGGGGACCTTGGTTTATAAACGTTGCCCCCGAGGGCATGGTCTCGGTGGGGGAAAGCTAGGTGTTGTCGGTCAGAAACATTTTTGGTTGCTGACACTCATCTTTTAGTTGGCTGATGTCCAGCCATTATGGGGGGGCTTTTCCGGAACAGCTGCAGTTGGGTGGGTGGCTGTTCCCACGTTCCCATGTTCCCGGGGTTCCAGTTCCAGGATTTACCAGGGCCCATAAAAGCCTGGTACTCTGTTATCTGGGGGTGTGGTCAAAATGCTGTTTGGAGAAGCAGTGGAGCTCTTAACCCCGAAGCTTGAGGAAGCCGGTACCAGTGGAGGTGGTGACGTTGAGTGCTGGCGGTACTGGACGGTAGGTCCTGACCGCAGGTTAGTGAGGGACTCACTAATGTTTAGATTGTGGCTAGACGGCCAAGGATTTTATTTGTGTTTTTGTTGCTATACATCCTCCTGTTTCTAAATAAAAAATGGTTGAGGCCAGTTAAACAGAAGCCTGTGTCTGAGTGCCAATATTCCGTTTACCAAAGACGGCGATCCAGGAGCGAAATACCCCCAGGACGGCCCAAGATGGCGTCTGAACGCATGTGAGTCGTTTACACGCCCTTTTTTTGTTTATTCGCCTTGCTTTTGCCCATTGTTTTGGACGAAGCGGGGCCATCCGAGGAATGCAGAATAGAAGAGAGATTAGAGCTATGAAAACTGCATTTGTGATACGTGCAGTTTGCTAGGCCAGCACTAGATTTCGCCACAGCTTATACAGATGTAACAGAATTTTGTTATGTGAGAGATGAAGACATGAACGTCAGTGGAGTCAGCCCCCGCAGGCAGAGGTGGAGAGTCAGGAGTTGGTGGGAGTTCTGCAGAGCCCAGCAGGTGTGAGCCCAGGTGAGGCAGCAGTCCAGTTAGGGATAGATAAGTATATAAAGAGCCTCCTCTCCTTATATTGTATGGAGGGCACAGGGGCTGTCAGCAAGCAGTGCAGCTGTGATAGACAGTCCGTGGGCAGTAGCAGGGGGGGGGCAGAGAGGGAGCCGCCGCCGCCTGCAGTCACTTCCCTGCTCGCAGCCGGGGGGGGGGGGGAAGGGTCGGCTGTACACTGGCGCAATGATGCTTATGAACTGGGCTGTCAGCCACTTGTAGAGGAGAGGAGAGGACATCAATCACAGGAGCTGCCAACAGGGGAGTGCTCTATCTCCCGCTCCCAGGCGCTGCAGGTCCGTGCTCTTCACAAACCTTGCGGTGTCGGGCCAGAAGTCAGTCTTCACCTCAGCAGGTCTCCGTGCTGTAAAGCTCTTCTCCCGCAAGCAGAGTCAGACAGAGAGCCTGCAATTAACTGTGACCACTCTCTGGTATGTCCCCTGCACAGTGCACGTGCGATGTGCCGATATAGAAGCAGATATGTAGCTGGTAGGGTCCCGATGTAGAGGAGCTGCTGCACTTTGTGTCTCTACATGCTGGGGCAGGAACAGGAACAGGTCCAAAACTCTCTTTTGGCCTGTTCCCAGTCCCGCTTGGGCTTGTCAAAGTATCTCCGGGGAAAGGTCATATAGGTCCCCCTTAAACTCTTCTGAGGCAGTCAATAGGCCTCCTTCAGTTTGGTTTTAGACAGAGACATAGGCAAATAACCCGGGCCCAGTGTCGGACTGGGGGTTGGGGCCCCAGGGGGTTGATCTTCGGGGCCCCACCCTACTGTACATAAAAAATATTACCGGCCTCTCGGACATAAAAGCGCCCATTTTTACCACATAATAGTGTTCAAAAAAGAACTGTATTGTGTAGTACAATTTTCAAGTTAGTCACACATTTGCAGTCTAAACATATCATGGGACACAGGGCTAAGTTAGCTCCATCCATTATCCCCCTCCACCCACATACATTATCCCCCTCCACCCACATACAATTTATCCCTCCACCCACATACAATACCCCCCTCCACCCACTACATATCCCCCTCCACCCACATACAATATCCCCTCCACCCACATACAATATCCCCTCCACCCACATACAATATCTCCCTCCACCCACATACAATATCTTCCACCCACATTACAAATATCCCCCCCCCATTTTTCCCCTTGGTCACAAAACCTCACCACCTTCTAAAAATAAACCCCAGCAAGAAAGTAAAAAGTCTAACTCCTATCACAGGGTAAATTTCAGGGAACCCATGTACGCTGGAATTATACCGGTGCCGATATAACCTACAACACCGTATATAGAGTCCAACACCAGTCAGGTATAACCTACAACACTGCCGTTATAGAGACCACATAGAGGTCAGACACCAGTCATGTATAACCTACAACCACCGCAATATGGAGGACCACATAGACATCGGGGACCCAGCTCAGGTTAAAACCCTACAAACACCGCAATATGGAGACCACCTAGACATCAGACCCCAGCTCAGGTAGAACCTACAAACACCGCAATATGGAGACCATAGAGGTCAGACCCCAGCTCAGGTTATAAACCTACAACACTGCCATAGAGGGGACACATAGAGGGTCAGAAACCCAGCTAAGGTATACCTACAACCCCAAACCATATAGAGACCCCCATAGGGTCAGACACCAGCTCAGGTATAACCTACAAAACCGCCATATAGAGACCACATAGAGGTCGACACCAGCTCAGGTATAACCTACAACACTGCCATATAGAGACCACATAGAGGTCACACACCAGCTCAGGTATAACCTACAACGCCACCATATGGAGACCACATAGTGATCAGACCCCAGCTCAGGTATAACCTACAACACTGCCATATAGAGCCCACATAGTGATCAGACACCAGCTCAGGTATAACCTACCCACCACCGTATAGAGACCACATAGAGGTCAGACACCAGCTCAGTCACATCACATTACAGTGAATACAGCACTGATCCAATATTAAAAGTAAAATCAGGGACTCACTGGAGATATCAGATCTGATGGTCGTTCTCTTTTTTTGAGTCGTTCTTATTCCCTTTTCTTCTGCATGAGTTCCGCCCATCATGATGACTTGTCCCGGCCACAGCTCATCCCTGCAGAAATTACACACAAATAATTTAGAATCCCAATTTTCCGCACCTCTTTATCTATTCCCACCTTTTGTACAAATTTCCCCCAGGGGTGGGAGAGCGGTACAAGGGACATAAACTTAGAGGCCTAGTATCCTAAGGGGTTGGAGGGTGGGAGAGGACTAACCCTCTGGAGATAATGCTACAACTATGGGCTGCTGCCCTCTCAATTATATTACCAGGTAGGTAGACAAGACCCTAGGTAGGTAGGCAAATAGGCAAGGCCCCAGTCTGTGGGTAGGTGGTTTCTCCCAGTTAGGTAAGCTGTAGGTAGTTAGGGTCCCCTTTATATAGGCTGCAAGCAGTTAGGGACTCCCTTTAGGTAGTTTTACAGGCATTTTAGGGCTTCCCATGAAGTAGTATACAGGCAGTTTAAGGCCTCTTAGGTAGTTCGCAGGCAGTTAGGGGTCTCCTTTAGGTAGTATACAGGTAGTTAGGGGCCTCCTTTAGCTAGTGTGCAGGAAGTCAGGGCCCCCCTTTAGCTACTGTGTAGGTAGTCAGGGCCCCGGTAGTATTTAGGTAGCCCGGGCCCCGTTGGAGTCAGGGCCCCCCTGTAGGTAGTCAAAGGGTCCTTTTAGGTAGCCAGGGCCCCATTGTAGTCAGGGCCCCCCCTGTAGGTAGCCAGGGCCCCCTGTGTAGTCAGGGCCCCCCTTGTAGTCAGGGCCCCCCTTTGTAGTCAGGGCCCCCTTTGTAGTCAGGGCCCCCCTTGTTGCCAGGGACCCCCTTTTTAGCCAGGGCCCCCTGTCTGTAGCCAGGGACCCCTTGTAGCCAGGGACCCCCTTTGTAGCCAGGGACCCCCTTTGTAGCCAGGGACCCCTTGTAGTGAGGGCCCCCCTTGTAGCCAGGGACCCCCTTGTAGCCAGGGACCCCTTTGTAGCCAGGGATCCCTTTGTAGCCAGGGACACCTCTTGTAGCCAGGGACCCACTTGTAGTCAGGGCCCCCCCTTTATAGCCAGGGCCCCCTTGTAGTCAGGGCCCCCTTGTAGCCAGGGCCCCCCCCTTGAAGCCAGGGGCCCCCCCCCTTTTTAGCCAGGGCCCCCCCTTGTAGTCAGGCCCCCCTTGTAGCCAGGTCCCCCCTTGTAGTCAGGACCCCCTTTGTAACCAGGCCCCCCTTGTGCCAGGGACCGCCTTGTAGCCAGGGGACCCCTTGTAAATCAGGGCCCCCCCCTTTGTAGCCAGGGCCCCCTTGTAGCTAGTGACCCATTTAAATCAGGGCCCCCTTGTAGCCAGGGACCCCCTTGTTGCCAGGGACCCCCTTTAGTCAGGGCCCCTTGTAGCCCGGGACCACCCAGAGGTCAGGGCCCCCTTGTAGCCAGGGCCCCCTTTAGCCGGGCCCCCTTGTAGCCAGGGGGCCCCCTTGTAGCCAGGGCCCCCCCCTTGTTAGCCAGGGCCCCCCCTTAGTCAGGGCCCCCTTGTAGCCAGGGGCCCCCTTGTAGCCATGGACCCCCTTGTAGCCAGGGACCCCGATTAGGCAGGGCCCCCCTTTAGTCAGGGCCCCCGGGTAGCCCGGGACCCCCGTGTAGCCCGGGACCACCTTTGTCAGGGCCCCCCTTGTAGTCAGCCCCCCCCCCTTGTAGCCAGGGCCCCCCTTGTAGCCAGGGACCACCTTTTAGTCAGGGCCCCACCTTGTAGCCAGGGCCCCCCTTGTACAGGGACCCCTTTTCGGCCCTTTAGCCAGGGACCACATTTAGTCAGGGCCCCCCTTGTAGCCAGGGACCACCTTTAGTTAGGCCCCCCCCCTTGTAGCCAGGGCCCCCCTTGTTGCCCGGGACCACCTTTAGTCAGGGCCCCCTTGTAGGCAGGGCCCCCCTTTTTGCCCGGGACCCCTTGTAGCCAGGGACCCCCTTGTAGCCAGGGACCCCTTTTGTCAGGGCCCCCCCCCTTGTAGCCAGGGCCCCCCCCTTGTAGCCCGGGCCCCCTTGTAGCCAGGGACCCCCTTGTAGCCAGGGACCCCTTGTAGCCAGGCCCCCTTGTAGTCAGGCCCCCCCTTTTTAGCCAGGGCCCCGTTTTGCCAGGGCCCCCCCTCGTAGCCAGGGCCCCCCCTTCTAGCCAGCACCCCCCTTGTAGCCAGGGCCCCCTTGTAGCCAGGGACCCCCCTTTAGTCAGGGCCCCCCCTTGTAGCCAGGGACCTCCTTTAGTCAGGCCCCCCCCCCCTTGTAGCCAGGGCCCCCTTGTTAGCCCGGGACCACCTTTTAGTACGGCCCCCCCCCTTTGTAGCCAGGGCCCCCCTTGTAGCCAGGGCCCCCCTTGAGCAGGGACCCCCTTAGTCGGCCCCCCCCCTTGTAGCCAGGGCCCCCTTGTAGCTGGGCCCCCCTTGTAGCCAGGGACCCCTTAGTCGGGCCCCCTTTAGTCAGGGACCCTTTAGCCAGGGACCACCTTTAGTCAGGGCCCTCCCCCTTGTAGCCAGGGCCCCCCCCCCCCCTTGTTTGCCAGGGCCCCTTTTAGCCAGGGACCCCCTTGTAGCCCCGGGCCCCCCCCCCCCTGTAGGTTTGTATAAAAAAAAAAAGCAACAGCCAGCCACTTACCTGGCTCTCGGGGTCCTGCTCCGGCCGCCGGCTCCATACTGCTGCCCTGCATAGGCGGCGCGGTGAAGTGACGTCACCGCGCCGCCTACGTCAGCAGTTTGGGGGCCGGTGCCCGGCAGGCTGAAAGGCCTAACGCCTTCAGCCTGCCGGGGAGATCAGCGGAGAGCAGCGCAGTGGCGCTGTGGTACGCAGACACCCCGCAGCCCCGGGAGGCGGGGGGATTAGTCCCAACTCCCGGGCCGGCTCTGGGGCCCCAGCAGCTCGGGGGGGCCCACCGGGAGATTCACCGGTCCCCCGGCGGCCCAGTCCGAGCCTGACCCTGCCTCTAAGTACCGCCTTCGCGGTCGCCCAATATAGCGAGGGGTCGTCCCGGTGGGACAGGTTGCCCGAAGCGTAGGTTATCCACCAACCCCTAACCATCTCAGCGAAAGAATCCGTCTTTGCGAGGTAGGAAGGAAACTTCCCAAAAAAAATCTGTCCCCCTTTGGGGAAAAAATTTCCCATCAAATCAACTGAGTTTGGGGGAGTGATCAGAGTGACCTTTTTTCAAATTTGGTTTTTAAACTCGGGAATGAAGGGATCAGAAACAAAGATGTCCAACCTGACCACGACGGGGTGGCCCCGGGGAATAGTAAAGTGTAGTCCCGTTCATCGGGGTTTCTTTTTTTTTTTTTCCAACAGTCGAATCAGGGAATCCATGGGTGGCGTAAACTCCCTTTTCAGTGTGAAATCCCCTTTCTGTGTACGGGGATGCGGGCCCCTCCCTTCTCCCCCAAACCCTGATCTACAAGATTCAGTCTCCCCCGATAATTTGGCATTGGTTTCATGGGTCAAATCCTCTCCGCAAACCCCCTAAAAAAAACCGGGTTTGCCCTTTTTGGTCCAAGATATTAAAGATGAAAGGGGTCACATTTCCCCATTAATAATAAAAGGGAACTCTACCCCCCAAATCGTCTCATGTGAAACCAGCTCAAAAGGAAATTTTTATGAAAAAGCGTACGGGGACCCAAAAGGGGTGACCAACCCCATTTTCCAACGCTTAATGTCATCAGCTTTTCAGATGTGTTTCCGCAGGGGGACCCCATCAGGGCGAAGTTTCTTTAGATCCGATCACCTTCATTTTCCCTTTATTCGGGGAAAGGACCCCTTTTTTGTTTCCCGGAGATGATCCGCATATAAAGGATATTTCTAATGGGAGAGCTTGGGTTGGCACTAAATGTTTCCGGAAGGGTCAACATTTTAGGCAAATTTTTTGGGCACAACCGAGCAAGATAGGTGGAGCAATGGAACATAACAAATTTAACAAACAGGTAAACTGGGATAACAACATGCAAACTTTGCCCCAAACGGCAGGAACAACAATGACGCGACGGGGGGCGTTTTCTTCCCCACCTTCAATGGTTGGAAGGACTCCCTTTTTTTCCCTTTGATGAAGGCACTTTTCCCCCCAAAAAGAACCCTGTCCCCCCACCCCCCCCGGAAAAACTTTGAAATTAGTAGAGTTTTCGGATTGGCCTATAATATTATGTAGAGAGAAATTTCATCTCAAGACAGTCCAGAAAAACCCCCATGAAACCCTCGCCTTCCACAAAAGGGAAACATCCCGGATGTTCCTACCCCAACCCCCCCCCTCCCAAAAAAACCCTGACCTGCCACCCCGGGGGCCCAGTCCCCCAATTCGGGGGGTAGGCCCGTCGGCGTCTCCGTCGCTGGGGGGCCTTTTTGGTCGAGATGGAGTGGTACGAGATCGTGAGCGACCCCACGAGTCCCCTCTGCTCCCCCTGGGTCTCAAGGGTTCACTCAGTCGTTCGGGTTGATGTGGTACCGAGCGGGTTTTTTGGGGGGCCCCTTTCAACTTGGGGGGGTTTCCCCTTTCCCCACGTTGGGAAAAACCTGGTGGGAACGGACCCAGCACTTAGGGGGCGGGTAAAATTAATCGAATTTCTGTCAAATTTGTGCCGTGCAGATTTTACTGAAAGCGGTCTTCTTGGGGGGAAACCCCTGCGGAGAAATCTTCAAATAGCAGCACCTTTGGCCCTGAAGAGTAATGGCTGTTTCGCCGCAAAATGCCCTCAGGATTTCGACCTTTTCATTAAAGTCCAAGAACTTCATTATCACGTGCGGCCCCCTTCTGCCGTTTTAATTTAATGCTGGGGCTGTCCTTTTCCCCCTGGGCCCACTTGGTTATTCTTTGATCGGCAGCCCCGGTTGATGCCCAGGGCAGCGGGCAACTCCTCCGACAGAGGGTTGTAGGGCGCGTTCTTAAAAAAGATTCAGGGGGGACCCCCTACCTCAAGGGTTTCTCCTCTGGAGCGATTTTCAAAGGTCTTGATGCTTCTTGGCACCAGTTGTCCCTTTGGGACGGTTCAGACGGGGTTTCAAATGCGTTTTCATTCTAGGTCATTTATCTGTTTTTTTTAATTTTCGAGTTGGCAAGTGAGCATAACCCTGCTGTAGTTTTGGGAGAGAGGCCTGGGTGGTGGATTCTGAGCCCCCAGATCGGGCAATTTGCTTGCCACTTCTGTAGCTAGGGAGCTTGTAATTAATCGGGCATATTGCAAAAACATGGTTCAGCGAGCCCCGGATCCCGCTGGGCAAGGTTTCCAGGAAAGATCCTCATTTTCCCCTCCCCCTTGCTCTGCTGGCATGCTGTGGTTTTCCTCCTTATCCGGGCGGCACGTGGCCGGCGGAAGATTTTAATGAAACCTGCGGTTTTCCCCCCTGTTGCCCCGGTTTTTTGGGGGCTAGGGAGTAGATACTTCCCTCAGGGAGTGTACTGTCAGGACGGGGGGATTTAATGCCCCTGAACCCAGATGTGTCCGCGTGCAGGCAGCAGGGGGTGGCTCCCACGCAATCAGTAAATGCGGGTTATCTGCGTCAGTGTCTTTTTTAAGTTGCGCGGCAGTGTATGGCCACAGGCCCCTTTTGCGGGGGGGGCTGATCACAGCAGGAGTAGTGAGTAAGCCCCCCGCGCCGGGGTGGACGTGCGGCAGCGGGGCCGTGCAGGGACCCCCATCCGGGATTAGCAGTTGGGGGGGGTTTTACAGGGGGGGATGATTCCCCTTTACCCACTCTCAGCACTTTCCCCCATCCCCGCTAAGAGCTCCCTGCTGCTGTTTCGCCCAGTGCCCCTTTTTGCTGTCCCCCTCCAGGAACGGGCCGGGCCCCCAAGCGCTACTTGTCCCGTACGTGAAGCCGCAGTGGAACGGAAAAAGTTGCTACCCCCGGGTTTATGTCGGGCGTATGCTTTGGTAGGGGGGAAGCTGGGGGCCCACTGGTTTGGCCGGTCAGCGCGCTATATACACTAATGGCGGTATTAAGCCGGCGGGCGCGGGGACCAGCCCAAGCTTTTTGCGTGGGCCCCGGAAACCCGGGGAATCGAGGGTATTTTAAAGGGGGAAAGACCAAAAATATCCATAGACCTTTTCATAGATAGTATTAGCCTGTCTGCTACCATAAATACCACCCGAAAAGCCGCCCCGAAGAAACCATCATATTAGATAGGTATTTTTTCTAAACGGAAACTCAGCTTTCCCTAGTATTGGGTAAAAGTGAGGGGGGGTTAGTTTTACCCTTTTGGGTGAAAAAGACACTGCTGACTGACACAAACCCCAGCCTATTAAATAGAGAGGTGCTGTCAGTCCTCTATTACTAACACTGGTATAAAAAACGGTAAAAAAAAACCCCAATGACAAAAAAAAAACAACACTTTTTTAAATAAAAAGTGTTCCAATTATTATTAAATTTAAAAGTTTTAATCGCATTCACGTCGGGCACCGGCACTCACATTTTATTAAACTTCAAATATATTCTCAAGCCGTACATCTCCCGTCCTTTTGCCACAAGGGAATTAAGTTGGCCGTGTTCACCGGGCTTTTTCCCGACGGATTTGTGAGCCGTTTTGAGCACACAAATCCGCCGTGAATAAGGGGCGGAACGGGGGCGGGGCGGAGCGTGGCGGGGGGGCGCCCTTCCGGCCCCTAGAATTTTCATTATCCACGGGGCTATTCCCTGGATAATGTTTCATGTCCTTTCCCCCCCCCCCGGCGGATTCGCCGAGCGGGGAGGAGCACGGAATCCATGTTCTCTATGAGAGCAGTGGGTTTTCCGTAATGACAGGGACGGGTTGGCGCCGTACTGCAGCGCAAAAACCGGCGCGATTTCGGGGCCCAAACCTGCCCAAATAAGCCTTTTGAAAGGGCCCTTTGGTGTACGTTTCCCGGATTTGCAATGGAACGTTTTTTCCAAATTTCACAACGAGCAGTAAAAAGGCCTCTGGGCACCCGGAAACTGCTACAAGTCTTATCCAGGTGGTTTAAAAATGCCCAAAATCCTTTATAAATGGTTTCCAGCGTTCCAAAACATTGTTGGCGCTGTGGGAAAATGTGGGTACCCCTGGGCACATTGTGGGTTGCCCGTTTAAATTTAAGTTATTGGGGCGTCTGCCGGGGAAAATTTTTCACATTGATCACTGATGTCCGGTTCCTGATCTCCAGGCCTTTCTTTTCTCTTTATGTTTTTATTTTCCCCGTTTCTAAATATAAAAAATCTATTCTTAACACTTTTTTCAGGCCCCCCCAAAGGGATACCTAAGAGGTAAAAATCTTCTATTCCTCCTTTATTGAAGATTGGTAAAAAAAAAAAATAAAAATTTTTTATGTCGAATGGAGGGAATTTGGGGGGCCACTCCCCCCTCAGCTACTTTATTTAAAAAAATTGTGGTTTTATTGGTTCTCGTTTAAATTTCCCGCCCCTCTTATCTTTTTTAAAGGGGGGGGCCCCTTTGGGGAGGGGGCGGGTGCCCTTCGGTTGGGTTGGGGTCTGTCGGGATTCTTTCTCAGGGCTGAACCCGCCCTCAGGTCTGGAATCGGTTGCGGGGTATATTTTTGGAAAAGGCGGGGCCCTGTGTGATTCTACTGCGTATTACAATCTTTCCCCCTTATTTGTTGTCTGTTGTCAACCCCCCCCCCTTTCCGTGTCTTATTGTTTGTTTGTTAGCTATTTTAAAAGGCTTCAATTGCTTTTTTAGCGGGAGTTTATTTGAGGGTGCGACTTATTTTTGCATATCTAATTTTTTAATTTGCCAGTATGGCCTGTTCACACCCCCTTATTTGGGCACGTATTTCAAACCCGAATTTGCAGCATACCGAAAAATTTGGGCGAAATTTTCGGCCCCGCATTACGGGAATCCCCAGTTTATAGAGAGCTGTGGATTCCCTCGCCTCTCCCCCTCGGGAATCCGTGATGGGAGACAATGACATGTATTTACTAGGGCGTACAGGCCCGCTATAATGATAGTTATGGGCCGGGGAGGTGCCGGCCCCCCGCTCCGCCCCCCCCGTCCACACGGCGTAAATTTCCGGCTATTCAAACCCCCGCAATTAAGCCGTGTAAAAATGGCCTAGCCTCATTTTTGGTACGAAGTGCGAGCTGTCTTATGGGCAGCTCAAGTAGGGGCTTGCTAGGGTCCCAAAACACCGGGGGTCGGGGGCCCTTTGTTTTTTCTGGGTAGGGGTGGGTTCCACACGACATTTTTCGCGCCTCATTGTGAAATCGATGTTTTTTTACAGAGAAAAACCTTCTTTTCCCGTCACTAATTTTCTGCACTCCCACACAGATCCCCTCATCTCCCCAGCGCATGTACAGTAAAAAAACACCAATGACAAATTACTTTTTTCAGAACT